>JALQSN010000370.1:0-48959 GCA_023690525.1 Holotrichia oblita | reverse complement strand
CTTTTCGTCCAAAGTTCAACAAAACTTTGACGATTGAGCGTTTGATTTTTATCCCATTCATTATGCACCAAGCTGCAGATATTCGGTAACACTACCGTCTTTGTTTTTGCGAATAGTTGTTCTTATATACATATCTATATTTTATCGCAAAAACATATAAAAATCAAGTCTTTTAAGCACACACACGTGTATCTATGACTTTTGGGCTTTTATAAACGGGAAACCCTTAGTTTTACTGGATTCTTTCGGAGAATTTATGCTCTTTTTATCTATTTACTGTCGAACGCCAGAGAGGAAAGTGGGCGCAAAGATGGTACAGGAGGAATGGGGCTGCGTACAGTCCAATATATTACAGAAAATCATAACGGGGAATTGATAATTAGGTCAGGTAACGGAGCAGTTGGGATTAAGAATAAAAAAGCAACAAAATTTAATTTCAATAATCCATTTCCCGGAACGCAATGTTATATTAATTTGCAACCAAAATCTATTGACGAAATGGTCTTGTCCGTGTATAATTAGCATATGAATTCACCGTTTCTAAGTGAAAGGGGAGATGATAATGACTGTTTGTAAACTTTATATTTGTGATATTGCAAAAGAAATTGGCTTAGAAACTACAAATGTCTTAGCATATCGCCCCACCGGGAAACGTGTTAAGACGGAGATTTTAAAACGGTTAGATGTTTTAGAAAAAAATAAATCTTTAAATATTGATTTTACTAACGTAGAAATTTGCGATGTTTCTTTCGTTGATGAAGTTATAATCGAAGCACAACTTTATTTAGCAAAAACACAACAATCCAAATTATTATTCGTTAGCAATATAAACAAAGGAATTTTGGAAAACTTATCTGCTGCTATTGCAGTAAGAGTGCAGAAGGGCGAAAAGATTAATATTCTAATTTATGATAATGGCGTCATTTCGCACTTAGGTAAATTAGAACGCGCTTTGGAGGAGTATTTAAGCAATTGGTAAAAACAGAGAAAATAACTGCCAGAGATATTGCCGAATACAATGACATAGCAATCAATAGCGCAAGTAATCGACTAAAAAAACTCTTCAATTTGCATCTTGTTTTAAGGAAGGAAATAATTGATAGCTCTGGCAAACAGCACGTTTATTTTTTGCCCCGATAGGGGTTTATATTTTGAGCATGTCTTCACAGATAGTTAGTGAAAAGGTGCCCGTAAACATTTTTATAATTTACAAAATACTCCGAGGCAATTGCTTCGTTCATATAGATATTATATGGCATAGGAGGTGATAATATGTGGATTTTCCGCACATGGATAACTACCCGTGATGGTTCACGAATTTATGCGAAGGATTACGGAAAAAGAGCCTTTCGGATTTGGATTGGTTCCAAAGCCCAAAAGACTCCCTCTTAGAAAAGCACACAAGTAAAGAATTTTTAACAAGAAGTCGGCCTGGTACGTCGACTTCTTGGAGCCACCAAGCGGCTTTAATGCTTGGCGACTATTGCCTTATCATAAGAGTTGACACACTTACGATAAGAAAGTTTAGTTTGCGTAAAATATAACTAAACAAGTATAGTGTATATATTTTACAACATATCAAACTTTTATGCAATAGGCGTTTAAGAAAGGAAGCCTATTGCCTTATGAGTAAATCTAATGATAAACCAGAAAGAGTTGAACGTAAAGATGGTAGATGGATAATCCTCAAAGAATACACTAACCGTTGGGGACAACGTATGGTAGCTTCAGATTATGGGTACCCACATTGGTGTTTCTTTATAAAAAACAAGCGCAAATCGTCTTAGTAGAAAATTACGAGTGCAACAGTTTTTAAACCCGCTTGCCAACAAGAGGCTAGGCGGGTTTCTTATTGAGCAAAAACAAAAGAACAAAAGGAGCGTAACGCTCAATGTCAAACCCCACCCTAGCGGCAATAGCCGCCTTTTTTATTGTCTGCCGTCAATATAATCACTTGGTGTGATCACATCTAAAAATCCAGGAGTTATCTGCCTTACAAGGGTTTTAAGACGTAAAAAAGTGGTAGTTTGGTCACTTACCTGTTTGGTTGTAAAATGCAAGAGGGGACTAGGCTGGAGCGCTGCGCTGGCAGTGTTGGTGTAGAGCCAATAAAGTTTTATCGAAACCGAACAGTTCGTTGATTCGATTTATATTTAGGCGTAATGGTGAAATGGTGGAGCACACCCGCAAACCAGGATGAAACGAACGTGATTCCTTGTAAGCAACTATTCCCGAATCGGAACCAGCTCAATAGCCGGTATATTGGCCGTAAGCAAACATTTTATCTCGAAACTGGAGGCTGATTGAGCAACCGTGTAAATGGGAATAATCTCCATATAAAGCAAAAATGGAGGTTAAGAGATGAGAAGATCAAAAAACATACTGACAGAAAAAGAAATGGAATTGGTCAATTTATTAATGAAGGACTGCCAAAGCACGGGAGACATTCAAACAAAACTGAAAAGGCTATTTGCCGGAACAATAGAGCAAATGCTTGAAGCGGAGATGGAAGAACATCTAGGCTACGAAAAGCACAGCATAGCTGGCAATAACACAGGAAATTCCCGCAACGGCTACAATCACAAGAGCATAATAAGCGATTATGGCGAAAGCGAAATCAATGTACCGCGCGATCGCAACGGGAGCTTTGAGCCGCAAATAATCGAAAAACGTCAAACACGCACTGACGAAATCGAAAAATAAAGTAATGACGATGTACGCCAAAGGCATGAGCCAACGCGACATTGAGGATAGCCTTAAGGAAATCTATGGAGCAGATATATCACAAAGCCTTATTTCTCGTATAACAGATAAAATTTTGCCAGAAGTGAACGAATGGCAAAATCGACCGTTGGAAACAGTATATCAATAATTTTCTTCGATGGGATAATATTTAAAGTTCGCAAAGACAATAAAATAGTCAATAAATGTGTGTATAGTGTTCTTGGGATTGACATGGAAGGCAAAAAAGATATTCTTGGGATTTGGATAAGCGAAAACGAAAGTGCGTCATTTTGGGCTGCGGTATGCAGTGACCTAAAGAATCGAGGAGTCAAGGACATATTCGTAGCTTGCCACGATAATTTATCAGGCATTTCCAGCGCAATAAACGCCACTTTTCCCAAAACCAAACAGCAACTTTGTATAGTCCATCAAATCCGTTCCAGCACTAAATTTGTGCCGTACAAAGATCGCAAAGCGGTTTGCGCGGATTTGAAGAGGATATATGCAGCGGTAAACCTTGACGACGCCGAGTATGCGAAAGAGGAATTTCGGGAAAAATGGGATAAAAAGTACCCTTCTATAATGAAGTCGTGGGAAGAAAATTGGGCTGAATTAACGACTTATTTTTCAGTATCCAGAGGAAATTCGGCACTTGATTTATACCACAAACGCAGTAGAAGGCTTCCATCGGATGTTGCGCAAATATACAAAAACCAAAACGATTTTCCCAACCGATGATGCAATACGCAAATCGGTATATCTGTCAATAAGGCAAATTACGAAAAAATGGAGTATGCCGGTACGCGATTGGGGCATGGCATACAGTCAGTTAGTAATCTTCTTTGAAGATAGATTGCGACAGAGCGCATAAAACCTTGAGGGCTCTGCCCTCAAACTCCCGGGTTTATCGCTTGGGTTTTCCCTAAAACGGATAAAAAGCAAAAACGGACGGTTAATACCATCCGTTTTAGGGTAAAACCTCGCACGCCGCTCAGGTCGGTCTCCACCGTTGCCCTATCCTGCGTATGAGTAAAAGCCTATACTAGCATTACCATATTTTGTGAGATTATTCGGGTTTACACAGTTCGGGGGTAACTCCCCGAAACTGCCTTCCGAATTAAATTTAGAAGTAAAAGATTTTTCTATTACTTTAGCGATGCCCAGTGTTTGAGTTATAATATCATCCCTTTGGAGTGTAGTATTTTTCATTTCGGTAATACTCTGAATTGCAACGCCGTTTACTTGCTCAACTGCATCGCGCATTGCCTGCTCCAAAGCTTTTTGTCTTACGCTGTCCGGAGAATCATTTCCGCCGCCAAAAGCAACGCCGGTTACAGTTACTTTATCGTAGACATATTGCCCATTCGTATCTTTAATATATCGAAAAGAAAACGATTTAATATCTGTTTGCTGAGAAGAATTTGATTTAGGAGTACTGGCGTCTACGTGTAATATTACCTGGCAATAGTTTTTTCCTGATTGATTCTGTAACCATTGTACCTCTTTGATGATAAGTCCGGCAAATTTTTTAATGTTACTATCCCATTTTGGGAAAGACGTAAATTTAACCGGCGTAACAAGCCGACCATCTTCTATGACAATGCTTTGCGAAACGCCTTGCGCATTATAGCCTAAACTTATCTTATTTGATGTTACTAATAAATTCTTCACTATTGTTTCTGAGTTTATAATAATATTGTCATTTAGATAATTAACGGAATATTTTACAGTGTCACTTTGATCACTTGAAACTATAGCACCGTTATAAATGTCGGCAAAATTTATTAACGCATCTGCTATAGCTACTATATATGCTTCTTGCTTTCTATCATACAAGTTTCCTTCCTGAGATAAAAAACCTTTACCTACCGTTACTCTCATTTCCGAAGAACAAACCGGTACAAAAAAAATAGCTATTAATAATACGAGAAGTATTTGTGCTGTAATTTTCATTTGCAATCCTTTAAACATAAACTTCCTCCCTGTACATGTTTGAGTTTTATTATAGCATAAGTTTTTTTAAAACGTACTAATTTTTGCTCAACCTGATGACGAAAACCTGGCACTGGCGTTCGACAGTAAATAGATAAAAAGAGCATAAATTCTCCGAAAGAATCCAGTAAAACTAAGGGTTTCCCGTTTATAAAAGCCCAAAAGTCATAGATACACGTGTGTGCTTAAAAGACTTGATTTTTATATGTTTTTGCGATAAAATATAGATATGTATATAAGAACAACTATTCGCAAAAACAAAGACGGTAGTGTTACCGAATATCTGCAGCTTGCGCATAATGAATGGGATAAAAAATCAAAACGCTCAATCGTCAAAGTTTTGTTGAACTTTGGACGAAAAGATGAACTTGACAAAAAGGCTTGGAACGATTGATAGTTAGTATTCAAAAAGTTCTTGGTACTTTACCAAGTGAGCCATCGGATATTCATGACGATTATATCCAAATATTATCTACCAGAACATTAGGAGGATGCTGGTTTTTGGATCAACTATGGAACCGACTTGAAATTGGTGATTGTCTTAAACGCCTTTTGGTGAGTTCGGGCTATGAAATTCCTGTTGAGAGGGCTTTGTTCGCCATGGTAGCAAATCGGGCCATTGACCCGACAAGCAAACTATCTACACAACATTGGGTGAATGAAGAAGCTTATATTCCCTCTCTGTCGTGTGTATCGGTTCATCAGTTATACAGAAGCATAGATTTTTTGCTCGAACACAGTACCAAAATACAAGAAGATATTTTTTTCAGTATCGCCAATCTACTCAATCTGGAAGTTGATCTTATTTATTTTGATACCACCTCCACTTACTTTGAGACAGATTCGCCTGACGAAACAAACGATACCGAAACACAAAACGAAAACGCTTTGCGTCAATATGGTTACAGCAAAGATAAACGCCCTGATTTGCCACAGATAATTATCGGCATAGCGGTAACTAAAGAGGGCATTCCTGTTCGCTGCTGGGTTTTTAGCGGTGAAACGGCGGATATGGCAATCGTTGAGCAAGTAAAAAAGGATCTTAACGGTTGGCGATTGGGACGAGTGGTATCAGTCATGGATTGTGGTTTTTCATCTGAGGAAAACTGTATTAAACTGCAAAGCGGCGGCGGGCACTATATCATGGGTGAAAAGATGCGCAGCGGTAAACCGGATGTCGAAGCCGCTTTAGCCAGAAGGGGCGTTACACAAAGATAAAGGAACATCTCTATGCTAAAGAAGCCTTAGTGGGCGAGGGAGAACGCCGTAAACGCTATGTAGTTGTCCTCAATCAAAAAGAGGCCGAGAAAGATAAATTCACAAGAGAGAGACATTTACAAACAATAACTTCCCTTTTAACAGCATTGGGTGATTTGACAGACAAAGCTCATACTAAGGCAGTTTGTGATTTGGTATCCCACCGAACATATAGCCGGTATCTTAAAACTTGTAAAGATGGCCGACTTGTATTAAACAAGGCTAAAATTGCTGCTGAGGAAAAACTCGACGGCAAATATCTTATCAAGACTTCAGATGATACGCTAAGTATACAGGACATAGTTTTGGGTTATAAGCAGTTATATGATGTTGAGCGTTGTTTTCGAACTATTAAAACCGAATTGGAACTTCGTCCGGTATATCATCGAAATTCACAGAGGATTAAAGCCCATGTTTTAATATGCTGGCTGGCGTTATTGCTAATCCGTATTGCCGAGAATGAAACGAACAATACCTGGTTTCATTTGCGCAGAACTTTAAAAAAATTAAATCTTGTCGAACTTAAACTCCCGGAAGGTGTATTTCACCAAATTACAGCCTTGACAGCTGAACACAATGCTCTATTTTCAGCTTGCAGGATTAAAGCACCGCCAAAGATTATAGATATGCGCCCTTCGTAATCCCATAGATACACGCCTCTTTTTTCTTGTGCCCGGAAAGCCGCGTTCTTTGTGGCTTTCTGGGATTTTTTTATATCTAGGTGCTGTCGAACGCCAGATAACGCTTTATTTATATGCTTTCTTGGCGTTTTTTCTCTGCGAAAGTTGAGTTTAATAAAATAAAGCAAAACTTGTTTTTCTTCGCTGTTCGGATGTTTTTGAAGAATCAATGTTTGGCAGTCATCGAAATTTTTTTGGCAAATAAGGCAGCAAACCACAAGATATTCATATGATTTTGAGTTACTGGAGCTTATTATACTTTGATTTGGCATATTTTTAATGACCTCGGAAAATTTTTGGTAAGCAGCCTAATACTCCTTATTGTAAACTATAAATGAGTAAATTTGCAGTAATTTTTTACCATGTGCTGATTTTTAAGGGTTTTTTCCAAAAGAATTGTTCTACATGGTAAATTTAAACAACCCCAGAAATGGCGTCAATGCTGAACCTGTAAAATATTTACTCTAAATTTGCTCATTTATAGTTGTAAAAATATAATCTTCCTTTCAGGTAATTTTTATCATCAATGTAATCTTCGGAATTTTCTATTTTTTTGAAATATGTCGTAGCCTCATTGTAAAGTCCTTCGTCTATTAAAATATCAACTATCACTAACTGGAGAGTCAAAAGTTCTCTTTACTTTAAAGCGTTAAAGTAAATATGGGCGATAAATCACAAATCCTTGACTGTTTTTTGCTTATATATACATAACTATTGCATAAAAATGCACAGTAAGGATAAAATAACAAATTTTTTTAACAAAAAACACTTTAACACTTTAAAGCGACGAGAACTTTTGACTGTCCAGTTATGATAGAACTAATCTCATAGAAATAACTCACCAAGATTTTATTGGAAGTGATGGGTTTTCTAAAAAAGGCAAACATATTGAAACAATTTTGGCTAATCCTATACCAGCTTTACCTACTCAATATAATTATATTGGCCAATGTTATGACCCAGTAAGAAATCGAGCATTTTTTATAGCCGATTAAATTCAAAACACTAAACTTTTTCAGAAAAATGACGATATATATAATATGGCATATAGTGTAGATTTTAGAAAAAGAGCAATTGAGTTTATGGACGAAGGACATACGTACAAAGAATTGTATGAGGCATTTAAAATATATCCTTCCACCATAGAAGCTTGGCGCAAATTGCTAGAAAAAACAGGCTCTCTTGAGCCGCAATATGACAAGAGGGATAGTTCGCGAAAGATAGATTTATCAAAACTAGAAAAGGCTACAGAGGAGAGGCATGATGCGTATCTTGACGAACTTGCCAAACTGTTTGGTTGTACAAAACAAGCGATTTTTTATGCACTAAAAAGACTTAAAATATCGCATGAAAAAACTATAACTTACGAAGAAAAGTGTAGAATGGCACGCTTCTTTTATGTTCTTACACTAATTTTTCTTATTACTTTCTTCGCGATAAGTAACATAGTCTATGTTGATGAAAGCGGTATAAATAGGTATTATCAGCGTGAATATGGCCGCGCCAAAAGAGGTGTTAGGGTACATGGGACACGAAGCGGGAAACGCTTCAATCGAACTAATATAATCGCAGGACTTTGGTATGGTTTGTTTGGTAAAAAACACGTTGCTGTACAAAGTTATACTCATTCGACGAACAGTACGTTTTTCGAGGATTGGTTTGAATGGGAATTGCTTGGACAAATACCGCAAAACTTACTTATCATCATGGACAATGCAACATTTCATCGAAAAAATCAACTATATGAAATCGCCGCAAGACATGGTGTATTCATATTGTTTTTGCCGCCATACAGTCCCGACCTTAACCCTATCGAAAAATCGTGGGCTAATTTCAAACGCTGGTTATGCGACAACGCGAAACTCTTTCCAAGCATTGAGTGGGCTATGATGTGTTATTTTGAAGTTTAGTGTTTTGAATTTAACCGACTATATCGTATCAGATAAAGTTTCCTTAGACCCCAGCAAACAAGGATACCCATTCTTACTTTATTGGGGTGGCGGAACTACTTTTATAGAATTTCGCAATATTGCTGTTTGGGATGCTTATGCTACTGCTTCTAAAAATTCTCTTGGGAATGTTTCGTTTCATATGAATTCTAACTTCTTTATTGATTTAGACGGATTAGTATACCATACTTGTTCATATCTAACGATAGGAAGCGGAACAGTAGGCAGAAACACTTTTGTAATTGATATATCCCAAGCAAACCCTGTGGCTAAATTCAATACAGTTATGGTTCCTCATACTTTTAGTGATAATGCTAGAATCGGTTTTGATAATAATCGAGGTTATTATATTGTTGGAGGCGCAAGTACAGGGACACTTCTTGTTGCCCATGAAGTAAGATTTAGTAAAAGTTTTAACCCAACAGACGCAGAACGAACAAAAGAGCAGTTTTTTGAAGGGCAATATTACAAAGCAAGTATAGATTTAGCTTCGGCAGTAGGTTTAGTATCTTATCTACAGCCAACCCCTATATTCCTCGGAGGATACTATTCAATGACCGAAGCCGAAGAAATTCCTTTAAAAGCTAATTCTGATAATTACATTTATTTAGAAAGGGATGCCCTTGATACACGCAAAGTTAATGTTATACCTTCGACAGAATTAATCGGCGGCGAACGTGGATTCGGACGGGTACTTGTATCGAAAATTACCACCAATGACTACAAAGTTATTGCCCAAGAAGATTATCCTGTTGAATGGGATTATTGAAAAAGAAAGGATGAGATAATGTCTTATAAAGTTAAGCGCGGCAAATTACCTTGGTTACCTTCAACGCTGGATGAGCAAAAAGAAAAACTTATCGTAGCAGTACAAACACACATGGATGCCAAGGTAAAAGAACGGGGATATGACAATATCCTATCTGTTTGTTCTTACGCCAATTCTGTTGACCCGATATTTCAGGCCGAAGCCGCCGCCTGCGCCGCTTGGCGTGATGCCGTTTGGCGTACTTGTTATGATATCTTGGACGAAGTTACAGCAGGGCAAAGGGAAATACCTACAGCTGAAGAACTTCTGGCAGAACTGCCGGGGTTGGTTTGGCCGGAAATATAGGAAACAAGCACGGAGCCATGAGGCTCTATTTTTATTTAATGCACAAATCAAACCTGCACCCAAAACAACTAAAAGGCTATCGGCAAAAAGCTGGTAGCCTTTAGTATTTATAAAGAGATAGGAGGCCTATCCTATGATTTGTGAAGGAAAACCACTCAATAAAATAATCCTAATCCCAAACGAAATGACAACAATTGAATTCAAAGTCAATGAAATGAAGAGGGTACGCTATAACACCTATAATTTTTGTGTTGATGTTGTCAATAATGGGACGGGAGATATTCATGTAAATTGGAGAGGGGATGCAATTATTGACGGTATTGATTCTTTGCTTTTAGAAACGCGGCAAACTTATTCTATAAGGCAAAATATCCGAACAGACAGTCAAACGATAAACCTGAACATAATCAGCGCGAACGCATCTTTAGTTCAGGTAATACAGGCGGTGGCTCCATAATGGGAATGGGGTATGTTGGGCCAGTGTCAAATAAAAGCTCTGACATATCAGGAGCAGATGGCAAATCAGCATATGAACTCGCGCTCGAAAATGGGTTTGCCGGTACGGAAGATGAATGGCTTGAATCACTGAAAGGCCAGGACGGAGTTGATGGCCTTTCCGGTGCTGACGGCAAAAGTGCTTATCAAATCGCGCTGGATAACGGATTTAACGGTTCCGAGCAGGACTGGATATTTTCACTTAAAGGAGTCGATGGCAAAAACGGCTTGTCCGCCTATGAGATTGCTGTTAACAATGGCTTTTCTGGAACAGAGGACGATTGGCTGCAAATCCTTAAAGGGGGCGACGGACAATCGGGCAAAAACGGATTATCAGCTTATGATATTGCCGTCAATAATGGTTTTACAGGGACTGAAGCTGAGTGGCTTAAATCTTTAATTGGCAGCAATGGGCTGCCCGGAGTTAATGGCACTGATGGATTTTCTCCAACTATAAAAGTCGATACCGAAAAATGAAACCGAGTATATACTCAAAATAACTACCACTGAAGGCAGTTTTAAAACCCTAACCTTAAAGGCAGTAGTAATACAGATATCAATATAGAGGTTAATTGGTTGGACAAGATTACCGAGGTGATGGAAATTGCGGACAAAATAAATAGAGAGGTGGTTTAATGTCTTTTGATGAACTTATCCAGTCTTTAAAGGAAAAACTCGGTTATACCGAACAGTGTGTATCGGAAATTCAAAAAGCTATTTATAAACAAGGTGTGCTTATAAACGACCAAACACCTCTTAAGGAGTATAAACGAAAAATTGTCAAGACAAAAAAATGAGGTAATCTAAGGTGGATAGCAAGACCTCCTCTTTACATAAAAAGTAAATATTTATTGAGTTCTAGGATTGTGGATATGTGGTCAGGTAGGTTCTACTCAGACCTAGTACAGCGTTTTTTACATTTCCTCGGCCTCAGCTTGGGCTTGTTGCAGGATTTTAACTGCATCGGTAATAGCGTTAAACAGTTTTAGGTACATAGCTTTGTAAATTTTAACAACCTCCTTCCGATTGCAGGCCGTACATATCATCAACGTAGTAGTAGCCGGTAAAGAAATTATAAATAGCTGTGCATTTAACACCTTTATAATCAGCTAGATAAAGATTGTCGCCAATACTTTTGATAATAGTAGCCTCGCCTAACACATGCCGGTTGTTTTCTTTATCTTTCAAACTGTGAATATATGCCATTACTTTCATAACTCTAACTCCCCTCGTTATATACTTCAGGATGTGTAAATCCAACAGAAACGCCGCCCAACGGCAACGTCAGCGGCTGTCAAGTGGTTTCGGTTCTTCACCCTTTATAGTATAGCCCGGTAATAATTGGCCGTTCACTCGGAAATTCTTAACATATTCCGGAACTTTTTTATCATAACATCAAAAAAAGCCCCAATATATAGGGCTTTGAAGGTAATTTATATTTTCAAAGTATCGGCTACAGTGCGTATTTCATGACCAACTCTTGGATGCGTTTTTGTGTTTCGTTTGATTGCGCAATGGTATAGGTCTCTAATTCGCCGATTGTCATTTTCATCTTCTGAATCGCCTTCATTGTTTCTATTACAAAATTGTGCGTATACTTAAAGCCATCTTCCGTATACAACGGTTTTAAGGCTTTATTCATATGCCACAACAAGTAATATGATAACATGCAAATGAATACATGCGCTTTTATTCTATCATCTGTACGATGGTATATCGGTCTGATTTCAAGCTGAACGGTCTTTATATTTCTAAATGCCTGCTCCACATTTATCAGTGATTTATAGGTTTCTACGACTTCTGTTATACTCATATTATCGCTTGGTACGCTGCTACGAATTACGTACAATCCGTCATATTTTTCTTCTTCAAAAATTACGTCCACTTTGCGAGAATACGTAAGCAAAACATCTTTTACTTCCCAATCAAAATACTTCTCTGTTTTGTATTTTTGGAATATTTTTACTGTTCTGCCTACCAATGTCTTGTCGTTCGTTTTACGCTTTGGGATAGCTATTTCAGCCAAACATTCTTCCGTCTTTTTAATAAGGTCAAGTCTGCTTTTACGCTCATTTTCGCGACGCACAGGATTCTTTTTAAAGCATACCGAATACTGGGTTCTTCCGGCAAAATAACTTCGTTAATAACTTTTTCATCAAACATCGATAACTGCATATTTTCGTGTTCGCATAACCGTTGCATTGCCGAATGTGTTAGGGCGGTGATGGTGTTTATGCCCTCAAACGCTATGTTGTCGCCTTCACACTCGTCAATATTTTTCTTCGTTAGCATACCGCGGTCACCAACAAACACAAAGTCTTTGATTCCATATTTTCCCTTGATTTCATTCATTTTGTCTTTTACAGTAGTGCAATCTGCAGTATTTCCCGCAAAGACTTCAACCGCCACAGGGCAACCTTCTTTTGTGCAAATTAGCCCAATTGTAATTTGCTTTTTTCCACGTTTTTATCACGATTGTAACCATACGCGACTATTTCAGAATCGTCGTAATCACCCTCAAAGTACGAGCTGGTTATATCGTAAAGAATGGCTGTGCCACTAACTAAATGCTTATTTGCAAGCTTTTTTTTGTATCATTTCTTGTCGGGCAAGCAACTCGTCCATGGCATCATAACAATGCGAGATAACATCTACCTCATCACTCACTCCGCAAGTTTCCCACAAACAGCTAAAATCAGACACTTTAGACAACCACAATTTACTTCCTGGTAAATAATTCTGCCAATAATCATAGCTAAACTACTCTTAACCCATTCGTCGTTTCGTGAGTAAAGAACTTTGTCTAATCCGATTTTTTCGCCAATCCAAACAGCATAGCAGAAATCCCATACTCGCGCCCATCAGATAACCTAATTTCATCTCGGCTTATTGCTTTGCCATCAAAAGCCGCTTTCATAGCCTAAGCTGTTCCAATGAGCAACCGCTTATGCGTGAAATAGTATCGTGACACACCTTCCCGTTTTTCGATAGCTATTGCGGATATATCCGTAAGGTTTTGAACTTCAGTGTGAATTTCAAAAAACAAGGCGGCAGATTTTTTCATTGTTGCTTACCTTTCAACATATCGTCTACACTCATGCGAATATTATACCAAATCATCAAGTGATTGACAAGTATATGTTTTTCAATCTATCGACTACATTTGAAACCGAAAAAATGTCTCAAAGCCTTTTGCTATCTGACTTTGAGACACTTTGGAACGAAAAAGTTCCGATATTCCAGCGGAATAGGCGGCGATATTTCTGTAAATAGGTGAGAATACGCCTTTATACGGCCATTCAGATATTTATCCAACTCGGCCTTATCTGTATAGCCGATTAAATTCAAAACACTAAACTTTTTCAGAAAAATGACGATATATATAATATGGCATATAGTGTAGATTTTAGAAAAAGAGCAATTGAGTTTATGGACGAAGGACATACGTACAAAGAATTGTATGAGGCATTTAAAATATATCCTTCCACCATAGAAGCTTGGCAAATTGCTAGAAAAAACAGGCTCTCTTGAGCCGCAATATGACAAAGAGGGATAGTTCGCGAAAGATAGATTTATCAAAACTAGAAAAGGCTACAGAGGAGAGGCCTGATGCGTATCTTGACGAACTTGCCAAACTGTTTGGTTGTACAAAACAAGCGATTTTTTATGCACTAAAAAAGACTTAAAATATCGCATAAAAAAAACTATAACTTACGAAGAAAAGTGTAGAATGGCACGCTTCTTTTATGTTCTTACACTAATTTTTCTTATTACTTTCTTCGCGATAAGTAACATAGTCTATGTTGATGAAAGCGGTATAAATAGGTATTATCAGCGTGAATATGGCCGCGCCAAAAGGAGGTGTTAGGGTACATGGGACACGAAGCGGGAAACGCTTCAATCGAACTAATATAATCGCAGGACTTTGGTATGGTTTGTTTGGTAAAAAACACGTTGCTGTACAAAGTTATACTCATTCGACGAACAGTACGTTTTTCGAGGATTGGTTTGAATGGGAATTGCTTGGACAAATACCCCAAAACTCACTTATCATCATGGACAATGCAACATTTCATCGAAAAAATCAACTATATGAAATCGCCGCAAGACATGGTGTATTCATATTGTTTTTGCCGCCATACAGTCCCGACCTTAACCCTATCGAAAAATCGTGGGCTAATTTCAAACGCTGGTTATGCGACAACGCGAAACTCTTTCCAAGCATTGAGTGGGCTATGATGTGTTATTTTGAAGTTTAGTGTTTTGAATTTAACCGACTATAGTAGCAATGCCAAAAGAAATTGTTTTATATGGAGCTCCTAACAAATGTTTCCACTCATCATAAAGAGAATTCATGCTCATCCACCTCAATTGTCATTCCTGGCAATAAGCTTGATTCTGGTTGCACATAAATTCGGATTTGGAATGAACTTAAATCAGCCGAACTTTTTTCACGGCTCATTTTTAAGTTGGCAAAGCCCGGTGCAACTGTAATGAAACGAATAGTGCCCGGAACTTCCTTATTTCTTAAAGCAACCGCCCGCCCAGTTAAAGAATCACCTGGTTTTAAATTTACTACCTGTTGTTCGCTTAAATAAATGTCATAATAAAATCGTTTGCTTTCCAACAGGATGACCGGAGAATTTGCCTCGGCAACATTTAAAGCGGTAATGGCGGTGTCTAAATATGAACGGGAGATTGCGCCAATTTGAAAAAGCTGATTCATACGATTATAGTCGAGTTGTCTTTCATTTAGCGTTGCCGCCGCAGAATCAAGCTCCATCAAGATATCGTCCTTTTTGACTTCTTGTGATTCTGTCACGTATTCTTTTAATAATTTACCGCTAACTTTTTCAAAAGCTACATTAATCTGTTCCGAAGTTAATGTCCCTGCTTTTTTTGGGCAGCCAAGGTTATTGCATCATTTCCATTTAACAGCAGCATCCCCGCGCCAACAGCAAAAACGATAATTAATAAAAGGCCAAACTTTATTGACTTTTTTTGTATCGGCAATGAATTTCACCCCTTCTTAACAATATTTTTGCGGGCTTCAATCAAGAGATTAAGCAAATATTTGATTGTTAGTATATTCACTTTCCTGGGCAATGTCAACAGATTTTTGCCAGTTATGTCCGAATGGGCGAAAAGACTGTCTGTTTGGAATAGTTTAAGGTGATACTAACCCATTTTTATATAGTTGGAAGCTAAAGGGCCGGATTGGTAAATAACCAGTCCGGCTCCTGTTTTAAGTCATATTAGGTTTATGAGTAAACTTTTTGCGATAATCTTGGGGAGTGATTTTCATAATCTCCTTAAAAACCACGCCAAATTTGCTCTGGCTCTCATATCCGACCGACAGGGCAATGTCGGCGATACTTTTATCCGTTTTGGAAAGCAGGGATACCGCCTGCCTGATACGGTACTCCTTCATATATGCCGCGATAGATTTGCCGTATACGCCTTTAAAATACGCTTTCAGCGCCGTGGGGCTGATGCAATATTGCTGCGCCAGTTCTTCTATAGTATAGCGGCGGCTTAAATCCCCGGTAATCTTTTTTTGTATTTGCTTTATGACGTCCGCCTGCTGCCGCGCATAGATACTTTTCTGTTTTTCTTTGGTTGGGTCGAAATAATGCAAATAAACTAACAGTTCAAGAACCTTGATTTGATAATAAATACTTCGGGCTTGGGCGGCAATAGTGTACATTCCGGAAAATATATGTTGGATTTCATCTTTTGCCTGAATTAGGAAACATTCGTCGTCTTTAAAAAAACGGTCTGCAAGTTCGTGGATATTAACTGAAATGCCGGGAAGGAGTTTAGGGATTTCCGAAGCCGCCATATCAATGTCAATTATAATCGCCATACCTTTATAATACCCTAGCGGCAACTCCAAACTGTCACTGTGATTGGAGAGGGTGGTCAAATACAAGTCGCCTTCGCCGATATATTGCAGGCAGTTGTCGCGCATCCGGCATTCAATCCGTCCTGCAAGGCAATGGTTGATTTCCAGAATATTTGCCTGCTTGTCAAGAACCGGCAGATAACGGAAAGAATGAAAGTCTATCCCGATTACTTCAATGCCCGGAAAGACCGGATATATATCCGCAAGCGCTTCTCCTTCCTGAAACTTCTCTCTGCGGGAAATATGGCTCTCATTTTCTTCTACAACAGTTCCGGCATTGAAATGAGAAATAGTAGTAACCACTCAGACACCTCCTGGCATTTTTCGAGTAACCTTAAAAACTCCAGACCAATTTTACCGACTCATATATATAACTCCACTGAGTAGGTATTGATATCAAGAACTATTTTAAATATGTAAACATTTTAATTCCATGTGCAAGATAGGATAAGGTTTTCCTGTTCCATCAAATTCAGACCTATTTATGATATGAAATCCCATATGCTTATAAAAACCAATAGCCTGAACATTCTGCTCATTAACATCTACCCATTTTATTTTTTGTTGCTCTATTGCATAAACAAGCAATTCTTTACCTATACCCTTGCCTCGTGATACAGGGTTAATAAACAGCATTTCCAGCTTATTATTCGCTATACCCATAAATCCGGTAATTTCAAGAGTGATATCTTTGTGACAAAATAATTCCACCTGGTGGAAATATTCGTTCAAAATTAATGATTTATAAAACTGAATGTCTTCTTCCTTGACAAAATCATGTGTTGCACGAACCGAATTTTCCCAAATATTGAGTAGTGTTTCATAATCATTAAAAGCTGGTTGAATAATCATGTTATTTTCTTCCTTCTAAACTAAAATTATCTTTACTATTGTCTTGAGTTATTCCAAACAGACAGTCTTTTCTCCCTTTCGGACATAACTGGCGAAACCCTATTACAGCATTTTGTTAATAAGGCCGTAATAATTAGGCGGTCAAAAGCCTCTTTTTATCTATCCAATTTATTGCGGTCTTATTTAAAAAACGCTGTACTATTGACATCACACAAGAAGGTGAATATATTGACAATACAACAATCAAACAATTACTAAAACGTAATATTGTTTGAAATTCACAAAAAAAAATTTCATATCGAAAGGGGAAATTATCATGAGAAAAACTATCAAATTGCAAGACCTGGATTGTGCCAACTGCGCCGCGAAGATTGAGAACGCAGCTGCAAAACTGGACGGCGTTACCGAATTTAAGGTGAATTTTATGAATCAGAAGATGATTCTGGAAGCGCCGGACGACAAATTTGACGCTGTATTGGCAGAAATTAAAAAAATTGCCAAGAAGATTGAACCTGAGAGCGCCTGTTCGGCGTTTGATGTATAGCCGGTAAGAAGCCGGCATGGTAAGGCCTAGCCACCCGCCATTATCCAGGTCTTGGAGCCAAAATGGTAACATTAGGTTTAAGCGTAGACCGGAGAGGAAGCGAGCCGTAAGCGAAAGCTAAAGTGATTGAGCCTCGTAAAATCATAAAAATAGGAGCCGATGCTTTTCATTTGGCAGCAGGCAAGACAAATTAATCGTAAAAGGCGAGATTAATGAGGTCCTATCGGGGTCGGAGAGCATGGCGAGCTTCACATAGTTACATCAAATGTACCAGGGAGAGCCTATATACTCCCAGGAAAGCAGGGTAGGACGTAACAATAAGTAAAAGTAGAGGAAGTCCGACGGTATATAGGCAGTCTGACCAACTCATAGTACCGAAGAAATGTATGAAAGTACATGGAGGAAGGGGTTGGCATAATAATCGTTATTACTAAGGAAACAAATGCTACACCGGAGGTAGAGAAGAATTGTTAACAGGATTAGTAAGAATAGAACAGATAGTGGCAGGAAATCCAGAGAAAACTTCAAACCGTCATGCACTATGTAAACAAAGAGACCCTGCTGGAAGTACATCAAAGGCAACACAACGGCAAAGCAACAGGAATAGATAAAGTAAGTAAAACAGAATACGAAGAAGATATAAACGAAAAATATTGAAAACCTGTTGGAGAGAATGAAGAAATTTCAATACAGGCCGCAGCCAGTACGAAGGACATACATACCAAAAGAAGGCAGTGACAAAGTAAGACCATTAGGAATACCGGCATATGAAGATAAGCTGGTGCAGGGAGTAATGGCTGAAATACTAAACATAATCTATGAGCCAAAATTCTATGACTTCTCATATGGATTCAGAGAAGGCAAAGACTGTCACCAAGCAATAGCATATCTGGATGATAAACTAATGGGAGCCACATCATGGGTAGTAGACGCAGACATAAAAGGATTCTTTGACAGTGTAAACCATGAATGGATGGTAAAATTTCTTGAACACGAAATAGAGGACAAGAATTTTATAAGGTATGTAAAAAGGTTTCTTAAAGCAGGAATCATGGAAGAGGGCAAGTATCAGGAAACAGACCGGGGTGTACCGCAAGGCGGTCAATTAGTCCGGTATTAGCGAACGTATATTTGCATTATGTGATTGACACATGGTTTGAAGGAGCGGTAAAGAAAGGGTTAAAAGGCAAAGGCTCAATGGTAAGATACGCCGATGATGTAGTATTCTGCTTTCAGTATGAAAAAATGACGCCCGAAGATTTTATGAAGCATTAAAACAAAGGCTGGCAAAATTCGGGCTGGAAGTATCGGAAGAGAAAACCAACATTATGAAGTTCGGAAGATACGCAGGAGAGGAAGCAGGAAGATTTGACTTTCTTGGATTCACGTTCATAACAGGTAAGAGCCGGGCAGGGAAATATACAGTAATAAAAATAACCAGTCAAAAGAAACTGAAAACGAAGAAACAAAGAGCCAAAGCCTGGATAAAGGCAAACATGCACTTACCAATAGGAGAACTGATAAAGAAGCTAAATCTGAAACTAAAAGGACACTACAATTACTACGGCCTCTCACACAATACGCTGCGAATGAGAAGCTTTTATCGGTATATCAAGCAACAACTAAAGCGAACATTAAGTCGCAGAAGCCAGAAGAAAAGCAACTGGGAGAAATATGAACGAATACTGGAATACAACCCACTGTTAAAACCTACAGTAACAAGACCGTTATGGTAGTTGTTTAAGATTATTATGGGGAGCCGTATGCCTTAATAGGGCACGTGCGGTTCTACGGGGAGCTATTATCTTATCAACTACCGGAGAGGAGAAAGATAATATGTTTACCCACACCTTGTAATCATGGCGTAAGCTGTACCTGTCTTTATTGTGAGGATATTAAGTTCATATCACATTGTGGCAGCGGTTGTCTAACCACAACTGCTGCCTTTCTACAAAAGGAGGATAACAAAAATGTCAAAAAAAGAAACGCGGCTTCTGTGGCGTATTATCATTGCAGGAATTCTATTTGCAATAGTACTGCCGATTAATTATAGAGAACCAGCCTACGAACTTTTGAATTGGGCTTTTTTTCAAGAGCCTATACTTGAATCTCTTGATTTTTTGGTTCTGCCTTTTTCGCTTATTGCTTATATCATAATTGGTTCGGATATTGTCTGGAAAGCGCTGCGCAATATCAGCCGGGGGCAAGTATTCGATGAAAATTTTCTGATGACGGTTGCCACTATCGGGGCATTTTGCCTGGCCGATTATGAGGAAGCCGTAGCTGTTATGCTGTTTTTTCAGGTGGGAGAGTTGTTCCAGTCCTACGCGGTATCGAGGTCGCGCCGTTCGATAGCCGACTTGATGGATATTCGCACCGACTATGCTAATGTAATGCGTAACGGTTCGCTGGTGCAGGTTGACCCGGAGGATGTTAAGGTCGGCGATATAATCGTAGTAAAGCCAGGGGAACGCGTTCCTCTTGACGGAGTTGTTGAAGACGGTTACTCTGCGCTTGATACTGCGGCTTTAACCGGCGAGTCTGTTCCGAGAGATGTAACTGTCGGCGAGAACGTTATCAGTGGTTGCATCAACCAAACCGGCAGACTTACAATACGCGTAAGCAAGGAATTCGGCCAATCTACTGTAGCTAAAATATTGGAGTTGGTGGAAAACTCTTCCGACCAAAAGAGCCAAAGTGAGAACTTCATTACCCGGTTTGCTCGTTATTACACGCCTTGGGTTGTCGGCGCCGCCGCAGTTTTGGCCATACTGCCGCCTCTTATCACCGGGCAGGAGTTTAGTATCTGGATTGAGCGCGCCCTCACCTTCCTTGTTATATCCTGTCCTTGCGCCTTGGTCATTTCTGTTCCCTTGAGCTTTTTTGGCGGCATCGGCGGAGCTTCAAAATCAGGCGTATTAGTCAAAGGCAGTAACTATCTTGAGGCGCTGGCCAGCACGGAGATTGTTGTGTTTGATAAGACCGGCACTTTGACGAAGGGTAACTTCGTTGTAAGTAAAGTGTATTCGGATAAAATGAGCGAGCAGGAACTTATTAAACTGGCGGCATATGCCGAAGACTACTCCAGCCATCCTATTGCCGCGAGTATCAAAAAAACTTACGGCAAAAGTATTGACTCCTCTAAAATTAAGGATATCGAAGAGATTGCAGGCCATGGCGTTAAGGCTGTAATAGGCGGTCGGGAAGTTCTGGCAGGTAACGCTAAACTGATGAACTTGAAGGGTATCTCCTACGAGGATAATTCTCCTATTGGAACTATTGTTCACCTGGCTATAGACGGTGACTACGCTGGATATATCCAAATTGAAGATGAAATCAAGCAGGATTCGCTAAAGGCCGTTCTCGATTAAGAGCCTGTTCACTGTCTTTAAATTCCAACAAGAAAAGTGTATAATACTGTCAAAAAGACAAAAAGAGGAGACAAGAAATGAGACAGTGTTATCCAAGTGATGTAACAAGAGAGCAATTTGAGGTAATCAGAAATATATTTGAATCCGCCCGAAAAATAACATGTCCGCGCAAATACGACTTATATGATATATTCTGTGCAATACTCTATATAGTAAAAGAAGGCTGTACCTGGCGAGGGTTACCACATGATTATCCAAAATGGAGAATAGTGTACCGATACTTCCAAATGTGGGGTAAGCAAACAGAATCTGAAGAATCACTTTTGAGAAGGCAATGGATGAATTAGTCAAGGCTGAACGTGTAAAAAAAGGACGAAAAGCACAACCCTCCATGATTATAGTAGATTCAAAAAGTGTTAAAAATACAGATTTAGCTGAAGAAAAAGGTTACGACGCGGGAAAAAAACTTCTGGCATAAAAATACATATTGGTGTAGATACCAATGGATTACCTCACACAATACATATAACACCAGCAAATGTAACCGATCGCAACGGAGCCTTGGAAATGTTTGAAATATATGCGCCCAACTTGCTTGATGTTGTGAAAGTTCTGGTCGATGGCGGTTATACAGGCGAGAAGTTTGCTAATGCTGTACATAGTCTAATTAATGCAGAGGTTGAAGTCGCTAAACGTAGTGAATTGCATACTTTTAAAGTTATACCTAAACGTTGGGTTGTAGAAAGAACTTTTGGCTGGCTTGAAAAATATCGTCGCCTTTGGAAAAATTGTGAACGTAAAATAGCTAATACCCTGCAAATGACCATTCTTGCTTTTGTTCGGATATTGCTAAATCGCTGGTAATATTAGACAGTGAACAGGCTCTGAAAGCGGCCGGCATAAAACAAACTGTTATGCTGACAGGCGACAGCGAAGCAGTTGGCAGAAAAGTCGCCTCAGCGCTTAAACTGGATAAAGCCTATACAGAACTTTTGCCCGCCGACAAGGTGGAGCAAGTGGAAAAACTTATGCGCAAGAAGAGCGAAAAAGGTATGTTAGCCTTTGTTGGCGACGGTATCAATGATGCGCCGGTGCTTGCCCGCGCGGATATCGGTATTGCTATGGGTGGTCTCGGTTCCGACGCCGCTATTGAAGCGGCAGACATTGTCATTATGACTGACGAGCCTTCCAAGATTGCCACCGCGATAAAAATTTCCCAAAAGACCCTGCGTATCGTACGCCAGAATATCGTACTGCCTTTAGGAGTCAAAGGGGTTGTTTTGGTTCTCGGCGCTCTCGGTTATGCGTCTATGTGGGCGGCGGTGTTTGCCGATGTAGGTGTTTCGATAATAGCAATACTCAACGCGATAAGGGCGCTGAATGTCGAGGATTTCAACAGAACGGTAGCTGCTACTGAAATTAAAAGAAAACCTTCTTCCGAGCAATTTGCAGTATAGTACCTTACGGACACACTACACCAATTTATAGCAAGAAAATCAAGCGGCCATATGAAATAAATCGGAGAGCTTTGCGCCGAGAAACTGGTTTAAGGCCGTGGTTAATAAACGCCCTTTTTCAGTAAGCATGTACTTATGCTGATTGGGGAGTTTTCTGATAATACCGTGTTCACGTAATAACCTTAGCTGACGGCTAATGCGTGCAGATAATCGTTTATCCGTAAGAGAGTTAGCCCAAGGGGAATCTTTTAGAGCCTCGCGCAGGTGTTTATTTGTGATTGCGTCGACGTTGTATTTGGGATCGGCTACAGCCTGCAGCAACCACGGAAATTGATTTTGAGGAATAAAATTCCATGATATAATAAAAGGATGGATAAGAGAAAAAAATCACGGAATATTTTCAAAACGTAGAAACAACTGAAGAACACAACGGTTATAGCTATAGCGTTGGGAGGGCGCTAACAATCGTGATATTGGGTTCTATTTGTGGACTGCGTAACGTAAGTCAAATTCATCAATGGGCATCACACCCGAAGATAAAAAGTTTTTTAAATGAACAATTCGACATAATGTTCATTCCATGTTATTCATGGTTATTGTCCCTATTGAAGATAATTAACCCAGCATCATTAAATCAATGTTTTATAAAGTGGGCACAGACTCTGGCACCGAAATCGCTGGAAAAATCTAACAATCTCCTTTGACGGTAAAACGATACGCTCAACGGGGAAAAATGAATAGCTATGATGAAGCGCTTCATATTGTGAGTGCCTATATAGCAGAACTAGGACTGACCATTGGACAAAAAGCGGTAGATGGTAAAAGCAACGAAATACCCGCCGTGCGCGAACTCATAGAACTTCTTGATATAAGCGGTTGTGTAATTGTGGCAGATGCACTTAATTGTCAGAAAAAAACCGCAAAAGCGATAATCAGCGGTGGTGCAGATTATCTTCTAAATGTCAAAGATAATCAGGAAACATTGAAGAAAGACATAGAGGATTATGTCCAAGATGATGATTTGAAGAAATCTATGGACAGCGCTGTAACGCTTGAGAAAAACAGGGACAGAATTGAGCGCCGGACAGCTTATTCAACTAATGATGTACAGTGGCTTGCCGATAAGGAAAAATGGAAGCTTTAGCCTGTATTGGTGCTGTAAACAGGCAAGTTACCACCAAAGAAGGAACAAGTAACGAGTGGCATTATTACATTTCAAGCCGGTGCCTAACCGCTGAAGAACTTTTAAAATATGCTCGAAATGAGTGGTCAGTTGAATCCATGCACTGGTTACTTGATGTGCATTTTGATGAAGATTTTGTCGTGTTGAAGATGTCAATGTACAGAAAAATTTAAATATTGTACGCAAAATTGCATTAAATAGCGTCAAAAATTACAAGAATACAGCCAATATCAAGCGTCCGATTTCAAAAATCATGCTTGATTGTCTAATTGACTGTGAGTTTATACCTGAGGTTTTGACCTTGGACGTGCTTATTTAAAATGTTTTTAGAGCGTCTTTAAGCACATGAGTAAGTGCAATAACAAAACCTTGCATTGTAAACAAAAACCTATTTTCGGCTGCTTTCAAAGGGCCTTTTTTGTGTGTGCAAAAAAATTTCTTGACTAAACTTTGGGATTTATTCTTAAGATTTAAGATGCCGCTTCTTTGTTTTATATCTTTGGTAATTATTTCCTTAAAATCAAATTCCGTGTGCAGCAACGCCCTATCCTTGCCCGTAACTTCCAATCCCCGATAATGTTTGCCTTTTACTTTTATTGGCATTGATATCTTGAACAAGATTTCCTCAACAGAGGAGGTTTCTGTCAAAGTCGCTATCTGCTCGGTAAAGTTGTTTAATCTCGAACTACTGATTTGCGTACGAACTGTTATATCGGCGATGCCTTTACGCATGGGAAGGAACTTTTTTTCTTCCTTGCAGCTACCTTCGGTAGTTCTATGGATACGGAACTTTGCTGGGTCGTTCATGGTAAACTCAAATCGTAATACGTTTTGCTCGTTGTAAAATTTCAGACTGTTCTTATCTACCCAATGGCGAATGCGTGCGCCGTCATGCCATAGATTTACGCGTGAGATTAATTGCGGATTTGCCGCAGGGCAGGGTTGTCCGTTGGCACGGACAGGATGTCCCATATAACGCAGAACCCGATCGCTTGTTCCTGTGATGAAAGCATGGCGCAGTAAATGAGTCATATGAAGATTTAAGGTTTGGGGATCGTTAAAAACATAGTCTCTGGCCCATTCGCTTTGCCAAAGCGTCCAGGTATAACTGATTTTATCACCCAGCAACGTTTGTATAGACGGAAAAACGTCCGGCACAAAGCCCGAAAGCGTTTCGATCCACCTCGTATCAACTTGGCTGTTTAAAAGATTCTGCGCAGCTACATAATCATCAATATGAAGAAACTTGTTGCCTTCCAAGATATACTTGACGCCGGATTGATCAATTGGCGCTTGAGCCATTGCCGGCCGTTCAACGCAATCTGTATCTCAAACGGTGCCCATGTTTGTAAGCGTATGCTCATGAACCCATAATCTGCGTGGTCATAGTAAAAATACAGGTGTTTGCAACGGGAACTGTCAGGCTTTATCTGTGGGAATCCAGCCGTTTTATCAAAAGCCGCCCTAAAGGTATTACACGACTCTACGCATGACCAAGCTCGATTAAACCGCTTTGAACACCTGTCTTCTTCTGTTGTTCATGGGCAATGTTTTCTTTTCTGATATTGCATGAAGCAAGGTATTGAATAGACGTTCCTGTTTGCTGTTTCACATACGCTTCGGCATCATCGACAATTGAGGAGGATTTATGATTGATCCAGTCCTTGTAATCCTTGTTAAGGACACCATGACGACTAAGAAATATCTGCATACCCGCCGCGTAACACAATGGCTTTAGCATTCCTTTAAAAACAATACGATCAAATCCTTCAAGAACGCCCTTGATTTTTTCCTTGTACTTGTATAGTCGGTTAAATTCAAAACACTAAACTTCAAAATAACACATCATAGCCCACTCAATGCTTGGAAAGAGTTTCGCGTTGTCGCATAACCAGCGTTTGAAATTAGCCCACGATTTTTCGATAGGGTTAAGGTCGGGACTGTATGGCGGCAAAAACAATATGAATACACCATGTCTTGCGGCGATTTCATATAGTTGATTTTTTCGATGAAATGCTGCATTGTCCATGATGATAAGTGAGTTTTGGGGTATTTGTCCAAGCAATTCCCATTCAAACCAATCCTCGAAAAACGTACTGTTCGTCGAATGAGTATAACTTTGTACAGCAACGTGTTTTTTACCAAACAAACCATACCAAAGTCCTGCGATTATATTAGTTCGATTGAAGCGTTTCCCGCTTCGTGTCCCATGTACCCTAACACCTCTTTTGGCGCGGCCATATTCACGCTGATAATACCTATTTATACCGCTTTCATCAACATAGACTATGTTACTTATCGCGAAGAAAGTAATAAGAAAAATTAGTGTAAGAACATAAAAGAAGCGTGCCATTCTACACTTTTCTTCGTAAGTTATAGTTTTTTTTTATGCGATATTTTAAGTCTTTTTAGTGCATAAAAAATCGCTTGTTTTGTACAACCAAACAGTTTGGCAAGTTCGTCAAGATACGCATCAGGCCTCTCCTCTGTAGCCTTTTCTAGTTTTGATAAATCTATCTTTCGCGAACTATCCCTCTTGTCATATTGCGGCTCAAGAGAGCCTGTTTTTTCTAGCAATTTGCGCCAAGCTTCTATGGTGGAAGGATATATTTTAAATGCCTCATACAATTCTTTGTACGTATGTCCTTCGTCCATAAACTCAATTGCTCTTTTTCTAAAATCTACACTATATGCCATATTATATATATCGTCATTTTTCTGAAAAAGTTTAGTGTTTTGAATTTAATCGGCTATATAATAATGTATCCATGCATTGCCTCCGATGTTCATTGTTTTGATGTTTTGGATACCATCATTCTACAATATAACTTGGAGGTAATGCTATTTTTTGTTCTGTACCATTATCCTTATGTTGAAAATTGGAATTTGTTTTGGGTTGTGGGCGAAGCCCACTTTAGTATAAAGGCGCAAAACGTGATATTTATAATTACTTATCATAGATATCACGTTTTCCCTTATTCCTTGTTGTGATTTATAATTCCTTTACCCGGGCAACTCATCTGAAAAAAGTCGTCTACCATCCGGTGAATGAGGTTAGCCGTTTTCGTTCCGGACAGTGTGTAATATACCTCTTTTCCTGCCCTTCTGCCCGTAATCAGGCCGTGTAATTTCAGAGATTTAAGGTGATGTGATACGGCGGCATTACTCATGCCTACAGCCGCCGCGATATTAATGCCGCATTCCTCACAGTGGCAGAGCAGCCATAAAATGCGCAGACGTGAGCCGTCGCATAGTTGTTGGAAGATAGCTGCTGCTTCTAAAAAGCAATCTGCATCAGGCATTTGCGCCAATATGCATTCAATATCCAACCCGTGATTATGTGGCAGTTCTTTTTTCATAGTATCGTCACTCTCCCAAATAATCAAATATTTAATTGATTATTTTATTATACTTTTTTGCTAAATAATTGTCAAACCCCTTTCGGTTGACTCAGATGATAAAAAAAACGAGCTGAAATCGGGTTGATTCTGTTTGCTTTTTTCTTGCGCATTTTTCACAAAGGAGGGTTGAAAAAGGGTATTGCTAATAGCAAGTAAAGCAATGAATACACGGATTAAAGTGTACAACAAACGCAATACCCTTTTGTAATGCCCCGCTTACAAAGATGTCCGGCACATAAAACACGGCATTATCCGACAAAAAGAGGCCATAGCTGACCCAGGGGTGAGTTATGGTCTTTTTTGTTGCCAAGAATGTTATTTTCATTGCATTTACCGCCATACCTGATTCGGGCGCCGCCCCTCCTTTCTCTGAAATATTCTGAGGAAGGAGGAACCTTGATGGATAAAACTTATCACATCAAGTTGGACGGCAAGCTGATTCCGGTCAGCGAGGAAGTGTATCGCGCCTATCAGCAACCTAAGTGGCGCGAAAAGAAGCAAGCCAAAATGCGAACAGAAAAAGAGCGGTCGATTGAAGAGTTTTTGGATAGTAACTTTGACATTCCGACCGAAGAGGCGCTGCTCGATGAAATCGTAGCGGACAAGCTGTTGTTGGACGAACTATGTGCGGCACTGGCAGAGTTGACCGACGATGAGCGCAACCTCATAAATGCTTTATTTTATGAAAATAAGTCGGAGCGATATGTAGCGGCAACGGCAAGCATCAGTCATCAAACTATACATAAAAAGAAAAACCGTATATTGGCGAAACTAAGAAACTGGCGTTCGACAGCACCTGAGATATAAAAAATCCCAGAAAGCCACAAAGAACGCGGCTTTCCGGGCACAAGAAAAAAGAGGCGTGTATCTATGGGATTACGAAGGGCGCATATCTATAATCTTTGGCGGTGCTTTAATCCTGCAAGCTGAAAATAGAGCAGTGTGTTCAGCTGTCAAGGATGTAATTTGGTGAAATACACCTTCCGGGAGTTTAAGTTCGACAAGATTTAATTTTTTTAAAGTTCTGCGCAAATAAAACCCGGTATTGTTCGTTTCATTCTCGGCAATACGGATTAGCAATAACGCCAGCCAGCATATTAAAACATGGGCTTTAATCCTCTGTGAATTTCGATGATATACCGGACGAAGTTCCAATTCGGCTTTGATAGTTCGAAAACAACGCTCAACATCATATATACCGCTTAACTTCATAAACACTCACAAAAAAACCTAAAAACTCCATTGAATTATGGTATAATTTAGGTATCATAATTCGGGAGTGATTGATATGGAAAACGGACGTGAGCTTATTGAAAGATTTCTTGAACGCTATTTCGGTAAACGTGGCGCACGTGTCGTTTTCTGTTTGGTTTTAATGGCGTTCGGCATTACACATACTGAAATTCAAGCAAAATATGGAACGGCGCTTTCAACGCTTCGCCGCTATCGTAACGCCGTCAAAAACGGCGACATAACTCCATTGTTTATCGTAGCTGACCGTGTTCGTGACCGCAGCGAATTGGATGACTTTGAAGAGGACATAATGAATGATTTCAAAGACAATCCGCCCGCAACACTCCGTGAGGCACAGTCAAGAATTGAGATGATAACGGGATTGAAGAGGAGCCTGCATCGCCTTGGTGTATGGCTTAAAAAAAGGGGCTTCGCTCACTAGCAGTAGGTTTTATGCCTGCAAAACCTAATCCTTTGGAGCAGAAAAAGTTCATAGACGAAACACTTCTGCCGCTTATAGAACAGGCTAAAAGCGCTTCAGTTGAACTCTTCTTTATGGATGCATCACATTTTGTTATGGGTGGATTCCCTGGGCGCGTTTGGTCACTTGTGAGACGATTTGTGAAAACCTCAAGCGGAAGAAAACGTTACAATGTTCTCGGTGCGTTAAACTTCGTTACCGGGCGCATGGAAACTGTTTGTATACCGCTTTAGGTCAAGGATTGAAAAGAGATAGCAAAAGTGATAAACTCCAATAAGAGTTAAACAAATTGGAGTGGTTATCAATGAAAAGTGAAGATACCAACATACAGATAATAGTTGGAATCCTAAAGCCATTGCTTGGGATACAGTTGATGAAGCAGGTGCTATGTGTCATTTTGCTGATATTTGATGTAGATGAGAAGAAAATAATGGAACGTCTCAACGTTTCTTATAACACAATAAAAAAATACGCACGCCTTTTAAAAGACAATAGGCTATCAGAGTTATTTGAAGATAAAGCGTACAGACCCAAAAAGTGAAATGAATGATTATCGAAAAGAGATAATGGATGAATTGGATAAAAACCCAGCTCGCACATTGCGTGAAGCGGCTGTAATTATTGAGCAAGTAACAGGACTGAAGCGAAGTTTGCCACAGGTAAGAAACTTTCTAAAAAAACGGATACAAGCCGCTGAAAGTAGGGCTTATGCCGTCAAAAGCAGACCCTGAAAAGCAACACAGCTTTGTTGAGACTACCTTAGAGCCGCTTCTTGCTCTTGCCGAAAAAGGCGATGTTCAGCTTTCTTTGTGGATGCCTCGCACTTTGTTCAAGGCGGCTTTATTGGTCAATTATGGAGCAAAGTACGTATTTTTGTAAAAACGGCAAGTGGAAGAAACCGATATAACGTACTTGGTGCGCTCAACTTCGCATCAAAGAAGATGACAACCATTACTAATGAGACTTACATTACTTCGGCTCAGATCGTCATGCTTATCGATAAATTGCTTATTGAGTATCCCAACCAAATCATTAAGTTGGTTATGGATAACGCAAAATATCAGCGCTGTAAGTTGGTCATGGAATACGCTGCCAAACATGGTATTGAACTTGTATTCTTGCCAACCTATTCTCCGAACCTGAACCTAATTGAAAGGGTTTGGAAATTCGTAAAAGCTGAAGTTCTAAACGCGGCCTACATAGGTTCTTTTGCTGATTTCAAAAACACTATTGATAATTGCTTAGACAATTTGGATAAAAAACATGCTTCCAAAATGAATTCTTTAATCTCTGCCAAATTCCAATTATACGATATCCCAAAAGTGGAACCTAATGATGAGCACATTGTTTTCAAATCAGCCGCTTGATGATACTTTCATTTCATGACCTTAAGCGGTATAACAACACATACATAACCGCTACACAGGTTGTTGAAATGTTCGAAATGTTGGCGACAAAATGCTGCCTGCCGATTCATATAGTGCTTGATAATGTTCCGTACCAAAAGTGTAAACTGGTTAAAGACGCCGCCAAGCGATTGAATATTGAACTACATTATCTACCGACATACTCGCCTAATCTGAACTTGATTGAGCGAGTATGGAAGTTTGTAAAAGGCAGGGTTCTCAACTCAGCATACTTCGAAACCTTTGATGGATTTTGCAAAAACATTATGGGTTGTGTCAATAATTTACACACAATTCATCGCGCAGATATGCAACGTCTTATCACCCCTAAATTTCATATCATTGATGGTTATGAACAAGCTTCCGTGTAAATGGAATAATTCTCCAAAATATTGGTAATAATTTTAATGCAGCATAACTTGGGCAACGCTGAGGAGCGCCCCTACGCTTGCTGCGGCTTATACGGAGAAGCGGCGAACTTAAAAGTTTGCCGTTTTCTATTTCTCCGGTAAGCCTTCGGCGCAAAACCTCGGGAGTTTGAGGGCAGAGCCCTCAATGCGGCTTTTGCCGCACGCTCCTACGATTTATGCTGCGATCCTATCCTCGAAGAATATCGCAATCTGGCTGTAAATCATTCCCCAATCCCTCGCCGGCATTGTCCATTTTTTCGTGATTTCTTTGACTGAAAGAAAAACTACTTTTCTGATCGAATCATCGGTGGGAAAAATTGATTTTGTTTTCGTAAACTTTCTCACCATTCGATGATAAGCCTCCACTGCGTTTGTCGTATAAATCAAATACCGGATTTGCTCTGGATAGTTGAAAAACTCAGTAAGCTCAGCCCAATTCGCGTCCCAAGAACGCATAATCGACGGATACTTCTTATCCCACTTTTCCCGAAATTCCTCTTTTTGCATACTCGGCATCTTCAAGATTTACCGCGCCGTAGATTTTCTTTAAGTCCGCGCAAACTGCCTTTCTGTCTTTATAATGCACAAATTTGGTCGAATTTCGTACTTGATGGACAATGCAAAGTTGCTGTTTTGTTTTTTGGAAAAACCGCGTTTATAGCCTCTCAAGCCCTTTGAGGTTATCGTGGCAGGCAATGAAGATATCCTTTACACCGCGCTTTTTAAGGTCGGAACATACCGATGCGTAAAAACTCGCGCTTTCGTTTTCGCTTATCCAAATACCTAAGATATCCTTTTGCCCATTCATATCAATGCCCAAGACCGAATAGACGCACTTGTTGATAATCTGGCTGTCCTTGCGGCTTTTGAACATAATTCCGTCAAAATAAATTATCGGGTAAATCTCATCCAACGGACGATTTTGCCATTCATTAATTTCCGGCAGGAGTTTGTCTGTAATTTTTGAAATTAACGTTTGCGAAATATCCGCTCCGTATATTTCACGCAAATTGTCCTCTATATCGCGTTGGCTCATTCCTTTGGCATACATTGCCATGATTTTTTGCTCTATCTCATCGGTTCGAGTTTGACGCTTCACAAGTATTTGGGGCGCAAACTCTCCGTTACGGTCACGTGGTACCGCTATTTCGCTTTCGCCGTAATCGCTGATTATGCTCTTGCGATTATAACCGTTGCGTGAATTTCCTGTGTTGTTTCCCGCTATGCTGTGTTTTTCGTAGCCTAAGTGTTCTTCCATCTCCGCTTCGAGCATTTGCTCAATTGTTCCCGCAAATAACCTTTTCAGTTTTGACTGAATATCTCCCGTGCTTTGGCAATCCTTCATCAGCAAACTCACCAGTTCCATTTCTTTGTCGCTTAATATGTTTTTTGATGTTCTCATCTCAATAACCTCCATTTTTATTTTATATGGAGATTATTCCTATTTACACGGTCGGCTAATCAGCCTCTCATTGATGAAAAACTCATTATTACTGGTGAGCGTTTAGGTAGTTAAGCAGTATAACTGCTTATAACCCAAAACTATGTCCTGTATACTTAGCGTATCATCTGAAGTCTTGATAAGATATTTGCCGTCGAGTTTTTCCTCAGCAGCAATTTTAGCCTTGTTTAATACAAGTCGGCCATCTTTACAAGTTTTAAGATACCGGCTATATGTTCGGTGGGATACCAAATCACAAACTGCCTTAGTATGAGCTTTGTCTGTCAAATCACCCAATGCTGTTAAAAGGGAAGTTATTGTTTGTAAATGTCTCTCTCTTGTGAATTTATCTTTCTCGGCCTCTTTTTGATTGAGGACAACTACATAGCGTTTACGGCGTTCTCCCTCGCCCACTAAGGCTTCTTTAGCATAGAGATGTTCCTTTATCTTTGTGTAACGCCCCTTCTTGGCTAAAGCGGCTTCGACATCCGGTTTACCGCTGCGCATCTTTTCACCCATGATATAGTGCCCGCCGCCGCTTTGCAGTTTAATACAGTTTTCCTCAGATGAAAAACCACAATCCATGACTGATACCACTCGTCCCAATCGCCAACCGTTAAGATCCTTTTTTACTTGCTCAACGATTGCCATATCCGCCGTTTCACCGCTAAAAACCCAGCAGCGAACAGGAATGCCCTCTTTAGTTACCGCTATGCCGATAATTATCTGTGGCAAATCAGGGCGTTTATCTTTGCTGTAACCATATTGACGCAAAGCGTTTTCGTTTTGTGTTTCGGTATCGTTTGTTTCGTCAGGCGAATCTGTCTCAAAGTAAGTGGAGGTGGTATCAAAATAAATAAGATCAACTTCCAGATTGAGTAGATTGGCGATACTGAAAAAAATATCTTCTTGTATTTTGGTACTGTGTTCGAGCAAAAAATCCATGCTTCTGTATAACTGATGAACCGATACACACGACAGAGAGGAATATAAGCTTCTTCATTCACCCAATGTTGTGTAGATAGTTTGCTTGTCGGGTCAATGGCCCGATTTGCTACCATGGCGAACAAAGCCCTCTCAACAGGAATTTCATAGCCCGAACTCACCAAAAGGCGTTTAAGACAATCACCAATTTCAAGTCGGTTCCATAGTTGATCCAAAAACCAGCATCCTCCTAATGTTCTGGTAGATAATATTTGGATATAATCGTCATGAATATCCGATGGCTCACTTGGTAAAGTACCAAGAACTTTTTGAATACTAACTATCAATCGTTCCAAGCCTTTTTTGTCAAGTTCATCTTTTCGTCCAAAGTTCAACAAAACTTTGACGATTGAGCGTTTTGATTTTTTATCCCATTCATTATGCGCAAGCTGCAGATATTCGGTAACACTACCGTCTTTGTTTTTGCGAATAGTTGTTCTTATATACATATCTATATTTTATCGCAAAAACATATAAAAATCAAGTCTTTTAAGCACACACGTGTATCTATGGCTTTTGGGCTTTTATAAACGGGAAACCCTTAGTTTTACTGGATTCTTTCGGAGAATTTATGCTCTTTTTATCTATTTACTGTCGAACGCCAGAGAAATTTACTTAATTTATAAAAAAAAATAATTTTTAGGGTTGCCAACTGCCCCCTTACTTTCCTTTGGATAGTGAGGGGTTTTTCTTTCCCCGGAATGGAGGTGAAGATTATGAACAAAAATGTCGCCGCCCTGCCCCGTGAGCGCGATGCTGAAACCACCGAGGAACTAATCGGCATTCTGACCGCTATCAGCATAGTGGCCAAGCGCATGGCAAAAAAACTGACACTGTTGGAACAGCGGTCGTCACAAGAGGAAGGTGCAATGAAGGATGAACGAACCGGCTCAATACCCGCCCATGCCGATTAAAGCCGCGCCGTATAAACACCAGCGTGATGCATTCGCTCTTGCCTACAGGCTATTCGGCTTGAATGGCAATAACGCGCTCAGTCAGGGCGTGGCTTACCTGATGGAAATGGGTACCGGAAAAACCATCACCAGCATCGCCATCACTGGCGCGTTATACCTGTCCGGCAGAATCCGCAGGGTTTTGGTGGTGGCCCCGCTTTCCATCGTCGGCGTGTGGGACGAGGAATTCGCTAAATTCGCGGACTTCGAATATACCCTCGCCGTTCTGAGCGGCGTCGGCGCGAAGAAGGCCGACACCCTTCGGCATATGCGCGGAACTTCTCTACAGGTAGCGGTGGTCAACTACGAATCGGCGTGGCGGCTGGAAAAAGAAATCCTCGCCTGGCAGCCGGATTTGGTGATTGCGGACGAAGGCCACAAAATAAAGTCGCATAACATCGCCGCGTCAAAAGCCATGCACCGGGTTGGCGCGAAAGCGTCCTACCGCCTGCTGCTCACCGGAACGGTCATCACCAATAAAGCCATTGATGTGTTCAGCCAGTATAAATTCCTCAATCCGGCGATATTCGGCCAGAGTTTCTATGTGTTCAGAAACCGCTACTTCGACTTAGTCGGGTACGGCAAACACACTCCGGTACTCAAGCGGCCTATGGAACAGGACTTGATGAAACGGCTGCACAGCATAGCGTTCCGCGCGACGAAGGCCGAATGCCTCGACTTGCGGGAAACCACAGATATTGTCCGTTACGTTGAATTGGAGCCTGCCGCGCAGAAAATTTATCGCGACTTGGTAAAGGACTCCTACGCCGAACTCGGGCAAAGCGAGGTGACGGTCACAAATATCCTCACCCGCTTGCTCCGGTTGTCGCAGCTTACGGGCGGCTTCATCGGTGACGATGAGGGCAGTGCGCCGCAGCGAATCAGCACAGCGAAACAATCCGCGCTGGAGGATATCACCGACGAGGTTCTCCAGGAAGGCAAAAAGCTGGTGATAATCGCCCGCTTCATTCCGGAAATCAAAGCAATCCGCAAGATGCTGGAAAAGAGCAACATCGGCTATTCCTGCATCATGGGCGGCGTGAAAGACCGCGAGGAACAGGTGTCGGCGTTTCAGAACAACCCGGACGTCCAGGTCTTTATCGGGCAAATCGCCACGGCGGGGCTTGGCATCACGCTGACTGCCGCTTCCACGCTGGTGTTTTATTCCCTGGACTACAGCATGAGCAATTTCGAGCAGGCCAAAGCGCGCATCCACCGCGTCGGGCAGAAGGAAAACTGCTCATACATTTACCTGACCGCCAAGGGAACGGTGGACGAGAAGGTTCTGCAATCATTACAAGGCAAGGCCGATTTGGCGCGGGTGCTGGTGGACGACTACCGGCGCGGACTAATCATCTGAAACTTCAAAAAGAGTTTCAAGGACTCTCTTATGATTTGCTCATTAGCCATACAACTATTTGCTTTTCGCGCTATATTATGCTTTCTTGGCAACATCGGCAAAATGCTGATGATAGGACTATTGGTGGGCTATTTTTTCTTATGTGTGATGAAGTTTTAAGTTCAGATTGGAAGGTTGCTTTGAATCAGCTTTTGCTTATCTTGGAGGATATTTCAAATTCTTCCAACAAAACTACTGCGGCTTTGATTAAAAATCAAGTCTCTATTTGGGTTGCCAATTTGCCTTGCTTTATCAAGGATTCTTTGAACATTTCTCTCTGCGAAAGTTGAGGTCTTAAAGATAAACTGGCGCAGCTAAGAATTGAAAAGGGGGATGACAGAAAATGAACACGGCGGACAAAAATCAGCTTTACGAATATTTGCGCAAGGTAAAAGGGAAAGGTCTAAACAAAATAATAGCGATAGGTAAGTAACCTCTTTTACCCCTTATTTAGAGGCAGTCAGGGCAACTTTTCCCCCGTTTCGCACCGTGCGTGCGACTTTCACCGCACACGGCGCTCCATCCGTACATTTGTTTTAGCATGTGAATTTACCAGTTTGTTCCTAAAGTCATAAACTTTTTTGCGTATATCCGCTTCTAAGTGGTCAATTGGCAAGTTGGAATTGTTGACTAATTTATAGCAATCATAATCCATTGAAGCGAGATTGGCGACTTTGTTTACTTTATTGATAGGCAGTCGGGGATTTATCCTGTGACTATATAAAGCTCCATGATATAGCCATTTGCCGCATACCCTGCATTTGAGCTTATCACGATTCAAAGCATATGCCCGGTTCATAAAGTATTCAAAGTTATAGTTTTTATTGCTTTGTCCTGTCGCTATTAGTTCGGATACTTTTGTGTTAAGAATCCCGTCAAGACGGGCATTCTGCCGCTTCTTCTTGGTTCGTTCAAAATACAATTGTCGTCCCTCTTTTGTATAAGGCGTTTCTGCATGCCTTTTTAAAAGCGAGTTCTCCCATTTGCAAAATGATAAGCTTGTTACCCCGATCCAGATGTCTTGAAACTTAATCGCTGGTATTTTTGTTTCGTAATTTTGGTGTATATTTACAAGATTCTGGGTTTTATTAGCTGGAATCATTTTGTATTTGTATCGTTTCAATCGCCTTTTAGCCGTTAATTGTAATAAGTAGCTATACTTTCTCATAGCAATATGCACCCATGTACAGTTTGTGTAATAATTAATTACTCCGCGGATTTTGCTATTGACAAGATTTATAGCGTGTATTGCCTGTTCTCGGCTCCAATTTGAGGGAATTGATTTTATCTCTTGTTTAAGCGTCAGAATTTTTTGTTCCAATCTCTTTCTGTCTGGAATTGTTCTTGATATATAGCCCTTTTTCGCTTTGCCTCGTACCACTTTATATTCATATCCCAAAAACCGGATATATTTTTTACGGACATCTGTAATCAGCGTTTTTTCTTCCGAAAGGGTTAGTTTCATTTTGTCCCACAGAAATTTTTGAATGTGTTGTTTCCACCAGTAGGCATTTTTTTGGCTGTTGGTTATGATAACGAAGTCATCGCCATACCTAACAAGATAGCCGGGAATTAGTTTGCTTCGTGCTCTTAACTGCATAATTTTTCTTACATGCCTTTTATATTTATATCTTGTATTTTTGTTGTCCCATTGCTTGTTTACCCATTCGTCAAAAATATCCAGAAATGCGTTCGCAAGCAGAGGACTTAACACGCCGCCCTGTGGTGTGCCATCGTTATTTGTTTCGCATTCACCGACAATCCCGGCTTTAAGCATAGCCTTGATAATTTGAATTACTCTTTTGTCTTTTATTCCCATATGATACAGTCTTTTCAAAAGTATTCCGTGATTGATTTTATCAAAGCATTTGCTGATGTCGCCCTCTACAAACCAATAATACCCCATGCTGTGTACACGGCTGGTTATGTGTCGAAGAGCCATCTGCGCATCGCGCATAGGCCGGAAGCCGAATGAACATTTATAGAATTGTGCTTCCAATATTGGTTCAAGTATGATTTTGATACATTCTTGAATAATTCTATCTCTGATTGTCGGTATTCCTAACGGGCGTTTCTCGGCTTTTCCGGGTTTGTCAATATATTTGCGGCGGATTTTCTGTGGCTCAAAATGCTTAAATGCGGATTGAATGTCGTTTATCACCCATTCGAATGGTTGCTCCAGATAATCTTTCTGCATTGCTTTTCCGTCAATTCCGGGAGTTTCGCTCCCTTTATTGGATTTAATGTTGTGAATGGCGGTTATGATTGTAGCTTCCGCCGACATTAATTCTATTAGTCCCTTAAATGACGGTCTTTTGTTGTTGTCATACGCTGATTTTGCTTGAGCGTATATTGCGTCAAGCAGGTTACGCAGGTCTGTTTCAGATTCAGGTAAGTCAAATTTTTGTGCCATATGCACCGCCTCCTTTCGGGTTAACAGTGTTATGGTTTTAGTCAGTTTTGCCTACGGCTTCCTTGACAGACTGGTATCATATGTTTCATGTACAGACTATGCCCCTTCGCTCCACCACCATTACAATGGTTTCCTCCTCATTTCCCGTTAGTATAAAATGAGTTTTTCACTACTACGGGCTGCTGCCCCGCAACTTCATCAGTCATTTCCTACTGATTAGGACAGTAGTATCTTTCCTTTTTAACTCTTGTTAGTTGCAAGAAGTTTCCTGTTGCGGTTCTCTTGTTCCCTGCATATGTAGCTTTGCGTAGCGGTTTTAGCTCCTCCTCTAACCCGACTGCCGCCTTTGGATAGTGTGATTGATTTCCATTAGCATTTGACCATGCGCATAAAACGCTGTGGTTTTCTGTTGAGATTAGCGACATAAAACTTTTCTCAACGGCAGTACCCCTCATGGAGGCGTATATCTTGATTTAAATATACTCAATGTTACGAGCCGTACTTTCGGGAATACCTCAAATCGTATACCTATACGATTTGAGATTGTTTGTCAGCCTATTAGACATTCTAAGCGTGACCGCTTTATAGCCTCACGCGGAATGTACCGTCTCAGGTACATTTATCCGCTATTCACCGAGCTTCATACGGTTACGTGATACCATAACCGCATGTCGGATTATTAGAGATTTTGTTACCCGTCACACCGGGTCAGACAGGAATCTCGCCTGTCAATTCAATGCAGAGTTAGGATATATTTATTTTATAACGGTATATCCTTCCAGTTTTATTGCATATTTCTATGCAGGTTGTCTGGAAACAAGTCGCGCTATATCCACTGGACGGCCGGGCGCTACAATCAGGTTTTTGACGATTACCACATCTGTATCAAAGGCGACGAAGAAATTTGGTTAACGACCGACAATTTGTTGGAACTGAAAAGCCATACTTGGAAAAAGGAACACCAACGCCATCGGCATCGCCCTCTGCTGCGCTTACGGCGCGGCGGCTCCGCATAACTTCGGCGAGTATCCCCCGACAGAAGCGCAAATCGAAACAGTATCGGAAGTGTTGGCGGTTATTTGCAAGGAACTTGATATCCCGCTGGACAAAAACCATGTCATGACACACGCCGAAGCGGCCGGGCTGGACGGCTACGGCCCTGGGTCGGGCGATCCGGAAACAAGGTGGGATTTATGGTATCTAAAGGATTATGATGGTGTTTGGCGCTTTGGCGGCGATGTTTTGCGGGGGAAAGCCGTTTGGTATAAAGGGGGTCTTTCTCATTGACAAAAAAACTACTTTCATTATTTCTGGTTTTTTGCTTCTTGGTTTCGCTCTCTGGCGTCTGTTCGGCGCAGCATCAGATAACAGAAGCGGAATTGACGAGATTAGAGCAGATATTCAGTCAGTTAGAGACAAACAACAATCAGTTATTGAAAGACTTGGAACAGTCGAAACAGGACTTGACGCTATCCAGGGAGAAGCTGGAAGGGTATCGGACGGACTTGGCGCTGTTACAGGTTCAATTACTGGAGTTGAAGAAAGAATCGACATTAGCCAGGACAGAGTTAGAAACAGCGCAGAGCTTATTGGAGAAGGTAAATTTATCCTGCAAACAATTAGAAGCCGAAAAGAAACGCCTTAAATGGCAGAGGAATTTGGGGTATTTACTTGCTTTTGGGTTTGCTTTGAAAAAATAAGATTTGGCGCGGAGAAGCCTTCCGGCATATTACCGGAAGGTTTCTCGCCTTTTAGGAGGGGATTGTTTGACAGGCGAACAGAAAAAAACAACGCTTGATATGCGGCGGCAGGGTTTAACTTACCGGCAAATTGCCGCTGCGCTCGGCATTTCGGTGAACACCGTCAAATCTTTCTGCCGGCGCAATAATCTGCCGACAAAAAACCAATTGTCGGCCTGTGGGGTTTCCAATGATAATAGGAACGAAAAAATAATATGTAAAAATTGCGGCAAAAAGTTAGAGCATACACCAAAAGCCAAGCCCAAGTCATTCTGCGGCGACGCCTGCCGCCATGCGTGGTGGAACGCCAACCGCGACAAATTGCACCGGAAGGCTCTCTATCACCTGACCTGCGCCCATTGCGGCACATCTTTTGAAAGTTATGGCAACAATAACCGTAAATATTGCGGGCACCCTTGCTACGTTAAAGCCCGGTTCGGGGAGGCGGCGAACTGTGACCAGAGAACAGTTTGAGCGCGAGAAGAACTATGGCGCGGCCACTTCCATCGCTAAGTCGCTGCTTGCCAGGGGGCTGATAACCGACAGGGAGTACCGCAAAATTGATTCGATTTTTTTCAAGAAATACCGGCCGGTTATCGGTGGGTTAATGGCAAAAAACCCTTGACTTACGGACAATTCAGAGCGAACATGGAACACTGAAAGGAGGGTTTTTTATGCGAAAAATAACGAAAATTGAGCCTTCGGTGTTACAAATAGCAAAGCGAAAACGGGTGGCCGCCTATGCGCGGGTTTCCTCCGGCAAGGACGCGATGCTCCAATCGCTGTCAGCGCAGGTCAGTTATTACAGCGGCTATATCCAAAAACGGCGCGACTGGGAGTATGCCGGTGTGTATGCCGACGAGGCGCTAACCGGCACCAAGAACGAACGGCCGGAGTTTCAGCGGCTGTTAAATGACTGTCGAAACGGCAAGATTGACATGGTAATTACAAAATCCATCGCGAGGTTCGCACGGAATACAGTGACCATGCTGGAAGCGGTGCGGGAACTGAAACTACTCGGTATCGATGTGTATTTTGAAAAAGAGAATATCCATTCATTAAGCGGGGATGGTGAGGTAATGCTCACTATCCTCGCTTCTTACGCTCAGGAGGAAAGCCGCTCGGCCAGCGAAAACCAAAAATGGCGCGTCCGGAAGAATTACAAAGAAGGCAGGCCGGCCAACCATATCCGCGTCTATGGATATGATTATGACAATGGCAAATTTACGGTTATTCCGGAAGAAGCCGAAATTGTGCGGATGATTTACGCCGATTATCTCGGCGGCATGGGGCAAAACGCTATTATGAAAAAACTGACGCGGCTTGGCGTTCCGACGAAGAATGGCGGCAGGTGGGTGGAAAGCTGTATTGCCAGTATTTTGGGTAATGAGAAATATATCGGCGACACGCTCCTTCAAAAAAGGTTTACCGCCGACCATCTTACGAAGCTGCGGAAAAGGAACAAGGGTGAGCTGCCAAAGTATTATGTGGAAGGAACGCACGAGCCGATTATCGACAGGGCGATTTTCGATGCGGTACAGGATGAATCGGCGCGGCGAGCCGCCCAATTTAAATAGCCGGGGGAACGTGCGTTCAGCGAGTTTACCGGCATTATTCGTTGCCAGAAATGCAGCGCGAATTTCCGCAGGAAAATAGCCGCCGCTGGCACTAAATACGCCAAGCCTACCTGGGCTTGCGCTACATTTACTTATCGCGGGAAGGATTTCTGCGGGGCAAAGCGCATACCGGAAAATATCCTCAAACAAAAATGCGCCGAAGTTTTGGGGCTTGCCGAGTATGACGCGGCGGCTTTCGGAGCAAAGGTTAAAGAAATCATCGCGCCGGATGACGGCGTCCTGGTATTTGTTTTCCGCGACGGCAGAGAGATTACGGCCACATGGAAAAACCGTTCCCGCCGCGAAAGCTGGACGGAGGAAATGAAAGCGGTTGCTTCAATGAAAAGAAGGGGGCGTTTTAATTGAAAAATACTTACAAACACTCACCAAGGGCACAGGTATTCAAAAAAATGTACAACGATATTTGTTTAACGGTAATAATTGAATTACCGCAAGGTCGGGACGATGACGCGGTAATAAACGTGCTAAAAGATGAAATATTTAATTTAATGCATGACTCCGAGTTAGAGAAAATTCTGTCGGGGGACTAATAAAAGCCCCAAGAAATTATCGTTTTGAGGTGACCGCCATGAGTAATGTAAGGGTAATTCCGGCGACAATTGAATGGGGGTCGGCTCAGTACGTTTCGTCGGTTGTGAAAAGGCGCGTGGCGGCTTACGCCCGCGTCTCCACCGACAGCGATGAGCAGCTCACCAGCTACGAGGCACAGGTCGATTATTATACCAAGTATATTCACGCAAACAGACAGTGGGAATTTGTGGAAATTTATACCGACGAGGGCATTTCAGAAACCAACACCAAAAAGCGTGAAGGGTTCAAGCGGATGGTGCGGGATGCGCTCAATGGGAAAACCGACCTGATTATCACCAAGTCGGTTTCCCGGTTCGCGCGCAACACCGTGGATACCCTGACCACCGTCCGGCAGCTTAAGGAAAAAGGCGTGGAGGTTTACTTCGAAAAAGAAAACATCTACACACTGGACAGCAAAGGCGAACTTCTAATCACGATTATGTCGAGCCTGGCGCAGGAGGAAAGCCGCTCTATTAGTGAAAACGTGTCCTGGGGCCAGCGCAAACGGATGCAGGACGGCAAATTCAGCCTGCCATACGGACAGTTTCTTGGCTACGAAAAAGGTGAGAACGGCCTGCCGAAGATTGTGGCTTCGGAGGCTAAAGTCGTTCTGTTGATATATACGCTATACCTGCAGGGTAAAACACAGAATGCCATCGCGCGGCACCTGACCGCCAATGGCATTCCGACGCCGGCCGGCAAAGAAAAATGGGCTGTGTCGACGGTGATGAGCATATTGCAAAACGAAAAATACAAAGGCGACGCCATCCTGCAAAAACGGTTCACTGTGGATTTCCTCACCAAAAAGACCAAAGCCAACGAGGGCGAACTTCCTCAATATCATGTGGAAGGAAGTCATCCGGCTATTGTCAGCCCGGAGATGTTTGATTTGGTGCAGGCTGAAATAAAAAAACGCAAAACCGGTGCGGGTTTGCGGCAAAGCGGCCTTGGTTGTTTTTCAAGCAGGATTATTTGCGGGGAATGCGGCGGGTTCTACGGTTCCAAGGTATGGCATTCCACCAGCAAATACCGGCGCACAGTTTGGCAATGCAATAACAAATTCAAAAACGGGACACGCTGCCAAACGCCGCATTTGAACGAAGCGGCATTGCGGCAGGCTTTTGTTGAAGCGTTCAACCGAATATATGAAGAAAAAGACCGGCTTCTTGCGGATTACGGCGCGATTATCGAGGCGCTCACCGACACGGCCGCGCTCGATGCGGAGTGTGCGGAATTACAAAGCGAACAGGCGATTGTTGTGGAGCTTAGCCGGAAATATGTAGAAGAAAATGCCAATACCGCAATGAACCAGGGCGATTACCGGCAAAGGCAAGATGTGTTGGTTGAGCGGTACGAGTCCGTCAAGAAACGGCTCGGCGAGATTGAGGACGAAAGGCAGGCGCGCGCGTCAAAGCGGAAAAATATATCGGCATTTTTTGCCAACATTGAGCGTCAGAACGGTTTGCTGGCTGAGTTTGATGAGGAACTATGGTATAATATTGTGGAATCGATGACCGTACATTCGGAGAACCGTGTCGACATCACTTTCAAAGATGGCACCGTCATTTGTGTGGATAATATATAGATAAGCCCATTTTAACTACTAAAATTATGTAGAAAATAGAACCTTATCTCGCAGAAGTTTATATTATTGATAAAGTTCTGGCTATTTGGTCAGAACTTTATTTTTTTTGCATTATATGTTATATTTTTCCTATATACGATTAATTGTGCATGAATTATGACTATAATAGAAATCTAGCATTTGATGACTTATTTTCCAATCATAGCAATAATAGGCAATTGGGATTTTATGAAAAAGGCGCGTTTCAATATTTATAGTCGGTTAAAATCAAAACACTTTGAAAGGAATTTTGGAGGTATAATATTAATCTGGCGTTCGACAGCACCTAGATATAAAAAATCCCAGAAAGCCACAAAGAACGCGGCTTTCCGGGCACAAGAAAAAAAGAGGCGTGTATCTATGGGATTACGAAGGGCGCATATCTATAATCTTTGGCGGTGCTTTAATCCTGCAAGCTGAAAATAGAGCATTGTGTTCAGCTGTCAAGGCTGTAATTTGGTGAAATACACCTTCCGGGAGTTTAAGTTCGACAAGATTTAATTTTTTTAAAGTTCTGCGCAAATGAAACCAGGTATTGTTCGTTTCATTCTCGGCAATACGGATTAGCAATAACGCCAGCCAGCATATTAAAACATGGGCTTTAATCCTCTGTGAATTTCGATGATATACCGGACGAAGTTCCAATTCGGTTTTAATAGTTCGAAAACAACGCTCAACATCATATAACTGCTTATAACCCAAAAACTATGTCCTGTATACTTAGCGTATCATCTGAAGTCTTGATAAGATATTTGCCGTCGAGTTTTTCCTCAGCAGCAATTTTAGCCTTGTTTAATACAAGTCGGCCATCTTTACAAGTTTTAAGATACCGGCTATATGTTCGGTGGGATACCAAATCACAAACTGCCTTAGTATGAGCTTTGTCTGTCAAATCACCCAATGCTGTTAAAAGGGAAGTTATTGTTTGTAAATGTCTCTCTCTTGTGAATTTATCTTTCTCGGCCTCTTTTTGATTGAGGACAACTACATAGCGTTTACGGCGTTCTCCCTCGCCCACTAAGGCTTCTTTAGCATAGAGATGTTCCTTTATCTTTGTGTAACGCCCTTCTTGGCTAAAGCGGCTTCGACATCCGTTTTACCGCTGCGCATCTTTTCACCCATGATATAGTGCCCGCCGCCGCTTTGCAGTTTAATACAGTTTTCCTCAGATGAAAAACCACAATCCATGACTGATACCACTCGTCCCAATCGCCAACCGTTAAGATCCTTTTTTACTTGCTCAACGATTGCCATATCCGCCGTTTCACCGCTAAAAACCCAGCAGCGAACAGGAATGCCCTCTTTAGTTACCGCTATGCCGATAATTATCTGTGGCAAATCAGGGCGTTTATCTTTGCTGTAACCATATTGACGCAAAGCGTTTTCGTTTTGTGTTTCGGTATCGTTTGTTTCGTCAGGCGAATCTGTCTCAAAGTAAGTGGAGGTGGTATCAAAATAAATAAGATCAACTTCAGATTGAGTAGATTGGCGATACTGAAAAATATCTTCTTGTATTTTGGTACTGTGTTCGAGCAAAAAATCCATGCTTCTGTATAACTGATGAACCGATACACACGACAGAGAGGGAATATAAGCTTCTTCATTCACCCAATGTTGTGTAGATAGTTTGCTTGTCGGGTCAATGGCCCGATTTGCTACCATGGCGAACAAAGCCCTCTCAACAGGAATTTCATAGCCCGAACCCACCAAAAGGCGTTTGAGACAATCACCAATTTCAAGTCGGTTCCATAGTTGATCCAAAAACCAGCATCCTCCTAATGTTCTGGTAGATAATATTTGGATATAATCGTCATGAATATCCGATGGCTCACTTGGTAAAGTACCAAGAACTTTTTGAATACTAACTATCAATCGTTCCAAGCCTTTTTTGTCAAGTTCATCTTTTTCGTCCAAAGTTCAACAAAACTTTGACGATTGAGCGTTTTGATTTTTTATCCCATTCATTATGCGCAAGCTGCAGATATTCGGTAACACTACCGTCTTTGTTTTTGCGAATAGTTGTTCTTATATACATATCTATATTTTATCGCAAAAACATATAAAAATCAAGTCTTTTAAGCACACACGTGTATCTATGACTTTTGGGCTTTTATAAACGGGAAACCCTTAGTTTTACTGGATTCTTTCGGAGAATTTATGCTCTTTTTATCTATTTACTGTCGAACGCCAGTTAATGGTTCAATCAATCGGTCAGATTTCTCAAAAATCACTTTTTCGACTTGCATCTATTTTATACCCAAGAATGAATAATAAAACACAAAACTCCAGCATTATATCCACAATGATACAATCAGTGTTGGCTGAACGCCAAAATCAAGAAATGACTATTACGAATATTGTTGCGTACATACTCGAAGATTTTAAAGCCACTGTAACACCTAAAGAAGTTGTAACTGCAGTAAGGTTTGAAGATACATACTTCGTTGTTGTCCCTGACCCTGAAAATGAAGATTATATATCTGCCGTAAATCTATCTGAAAGCAGATTTATTGAAATAGGGGCTCAACGGCAAAATGAGGTTGGGGCTTTATTTGAAAAGTTTGCTACAGAATTAAATTTAAATACAGCATTATGTAGGAACGCTCTAAGTAAATACTTTTTTGAATTAACTACCACGAACCTCAATACTTTCAATCAAATTTTTAATTCTTTTGGGAATGATATAGAGGATTCATTTTTCCAAAATCGACTTGACTGTAGACATTAATGATTTAAACGATGAAGAAAAGGAAATTTTGCAATTGTTTTTCGCATGGGAGAACGGTGAAAAAAGAGATGCTATAATCTCGCTGGTATTATGCGTATTGGAATTCTGTTTATTTACAAGTATAAATCAAAGTGAACGATTTCATACAGGTAGGAAGTATCAGTTATATTTAGATACGAATATCATCTTTAGAGCATTAGGTATAAACGGTAACTCCCGAAAACTGATTATACTTGACTTTTTAAAAAAAGCAAAAAATGCAAATGTTGATATTTTTATTTCCAGTTTTACTTCTACGGAATTTCTTAACACCATAGATTATTATATTTCGCAAATTGCTAATACCTCAAGAGGAACCGTCTATTTGGGTGCCTACTCGGATTTGTCAGATTACAGTATTTTTGATTTTTATAACGAATGGAGGCATACGCATAAAGAAAGTAGCATGAAATATTTCGCGGTTTTTGTAAAATCACAGTTCGCGTTATTGTTGGAAAATTACAACATTAAAACTGTTTGTTTTTCTCGATTAAATCTCTTTTCAGATGAAGAAAAAATTTGATAAATAAATATCAGACAAGAATTAACAACCTGGCGTTCGACAGCACCTAGATATAAAAAATCCCAGAAAGCCACAAAGAACGCGGCTTTCCGGGCACAAGAAAAAAAGAGGCGTGTATCTATGGGATTACGAAGGGCGCATATCTATAATCTTTGGCGGTGCTTTAATCCTGCAAGCTGAAAATAGAGCATTGTGTTCAGCTGTCAAGGCTGTAATTTGGTGAAATACACCTTCCGGGAGGCTGATTGAGCAACCGTGTAAATGGGAATAATCTCCATATAAAGCAAAAATGGAGGTTAAGAGATGAGAAGATCAAAAAACATACTGACAGAAAAAGAAATGGAATTGGTCAATTTATTAATGAAGGACTGCCAAAGCACGGGAGACATTCAAACAAAACTGAAAAGGCTATTTGCCGGAACAATAGAGCAAATGCTTGAAGCGGAGATGGAAGAACATCTAGGCTACGAAAAGCACAGCATAGCTGGCAATAACACAGGAAATTCCGCAACGGCTACAATCACAAGAGCATAATAAGCGATTATGGCGAAAGCGAAATCAATGTACCGCGCGATCGCAACGGGAGCTTTGAGCCGCAAATAATCGAAAAACGTCAAACACGCACTGACGAAATCGAAAATAAAGTAATGACGATGTACGCCAAAGGCATGAGCCAACGCGACATTGAGGATAGCCTTAAGGAAATCTATGGAGCAGATATATCACAAAGCCTTATTTCTCGTATAACAGATAAAATTTTGCCAGAAGTGAACGAATGGCAAAATCGACCGTTGGAAGCAGTATATCCAATAATTTTCTTCGATGGGATAATATTTAAAGTTCGCAAAGACAATAAAATAGTCAATAAATGTGTATAGTGTTCTTGGGATTGACATGGAAGGCAAAAAAGATATTCTTGGGATTTGGATAAGCGAAAACGAAAGTGCGTCATTTTGGGCTGCGGTATGCAGTGACCTAAAGAATCGAGGAGTCAAGGACATATTCGTAGCTTGCCACGATAATTTATCAGGCATTTCCAGCGCAATAAACGCCACTTTTCCCAAAACCAAACAGCAACTTTGTATAGTCCATCAAATCCGTTCCAGCACTAAATTTGTGCCGTACAAAGATCGCAAAGCGGTTTGCGCGGATTTGAAGAGGATATATGCAGCGGTAAACCTTGACGACGCCGAGTATGCGAAAGAGGAATTTCGGGAAAAATGGGATAAAAAGTACCCTTCTATAATGAAGTCGTGGGAAGAAAATTGGGCTGAATTAACGACTTATTTTGAGTATCCAGAGGAAATTCGGCACTTGATTTATACCACAAACGCAGTAGAAGGCTTCCATCGGATGTTGCGCAAATATACAAAAACCAAAACGATTTTCCCAACCGATGATGCAATACGCAAATCGGTATATCTGTCAGTAAGGCAAATTACGAAAATGGAGTATGCCGGTACGCGATTGGGGCATGGCATACAGTCAGTTAGTAATCTTCTTTGAAGATAGATTGCGACAGAGCGCATAAAACCTTGAGGGCTCTGCCCTCAAACTCCCGGAGTTTATCGCTTGGGTTTTCCCTAAAACGGATAAAGCAAAAACGGACGGTTAATACCATCCGTTTTAGGGTAAAACCTCGCACGCCGCTCAGGTCGGTCTCCACCGTTGCCCTATCCTGCGTATGAGTAAAAGCCTATACTAGCATTACCATATTTTGTGAGATTATTCGGGTTTACACAGTTCGGGGGTAACTCCCCCTTCCGGGAGTTTAAGTTCGACAAGATTTAATTTTTTTAAAGTTCTGCGCAAATGAAACCAGGTATTGTTCGTTTCATTCTCGGCAATACGGATTAGCAATAACGCCAGCCAGCATATTAAAACATGGGCTTTAATCCTCTGTGAATTTCGATGATATACCGGACGAAGTTCCAATTCGGTTTTAATAGTTCGAAAACAACGCTCAACATCATATAACTGCTTATAACCCAAAACTATGTCCTGTATACTTAGCGTATCATCTGAAGTCTTGATAAGATATTTGCCGTCGAGTTTTTCCTCAGCAGCAATTTTAGCCTTGTTTAATACAAGTCGGCCATCTTTACAAGTTTTAAGATACCGGCTATATGTTCGGTGGGATACCAAATCACAAACTGCCTTAGTATGAGCTTTGTCTGTCAAATCACCCAATGCTGTTAAAAGGGAAGTTATTGTTTGTAAATGTCTCTCTTGTGAATTTATCTTTCTCGGCCTCTTTTTGATTGAGGACAACTACATAGCGTTTACGGCGTTCTCCCTCGCCCACTAAGGCTTCTTTAGCATAGAGATGTTCCTTTATCTTTGTGTAACGCCCCTTCTTGGCTAAAGCGGCTTCGACATCCGGTTTACCGCTGCGCATCTTTTCACCCATGATATAGTGCCCGCCGCCGCTTTGCAGTTTAATACAGTTTTCCTC
>JALQSN010000369.1:0-49242 GCA_023690525.1 Holotrichia oblita | reverse complement strand
AGCGAGAGACCCTCTTGTAAAGCGCAGACGTCAGACTGCCACAGGCGCTGTAGGTACATTGCCTGCTAGTATATGCTATCACGGTCAATCCACCCTGCCTGACGGGAGGGTTATTGTTACTGGGGGTATGGTCCTCTTAATACCGTTTATATATATACACCGAGCAGTAATATGTGGGAAAAAACGGCGACAACGCCTACAAATATTTTTGGTGTCATGGACAGTCTACATTAGATGATGGTCGGATATTTATCAGTGGGGGGTAGTACTAGTAATAACGGTGGTTATCTTGATACTTCTTATTTTTATGGGGCTGATAGTAATGTATGGACTAGTGCTACCAAAATTCCTAGCGGAGTTTATTATCATAGGCAGTCAACTTTAATGAACGGAAACATATTAATTAGCGGAGGATATCGAGGCATTTGGGGGCAAGGAAGCTTTCTGAGTAGTACGCATATGTATACACCAAACAATGATAAATGGGAAAGTGCTAAGGATTACCGTATGCTTTTGGATTACACAGTCAACTGTATTAAACGATGGCAAAATATTGGTTAGTGGTGGGCAATAAGTGGAGGGCACTTAAATGCTGTACTTTTTACTCCGAATTAGGCTCATGGGAATCGAAATCAAATCTAAATGCAAGGGTTAGGGAAAATAATCAAAGCACTCTTTTTTTAGATGGTCGGGTATTGATGAGTGGAGGAAATAGTGGTAGTAATTTCAATACCGCTTACTTATACAACTACATTAGTGATGTGTGGGTAAGTGCATCGTTTATGCCTACAAGTTTCTATGGTCATGGTCAATCCACATTGCAGACGGCAGGGTATTAATTAGCGGGGGAAATGGAGGGGGAAGCACCGCTTATATTTATACGCCGGCGGGATGGGAGGGCATAGAGTTTTTTTATAAATAGTTTTTTTGGCATACCTTTCTTTTTAAAAAGAAAGGTAGCAGGGTTCCCGAAACGTCCCAACATAGTGGACGTTTTGGGAAAGAGGAGGTGCCAACCTAAAAGCGAGCTTTCGCCCGCAAGGGCGAAATGAGCAAAAAAGGTTGTGCGCCGACGAGGACTGCCACAGAATCGTAGCTACATTGCCTGCTAGTATATCCAGTCACGGTCAATCCACCCTGCCTGATGGGAGGGTTTTAGTTAGCGGAGGATATAATGGTAGTGTTGGCGTTGGTACAACTTATATATATACGCCGAGCAGTAATGTGTGGGAGGTAATGGCATCGTTGACTACGGAAATGTGGAATCAGGGTCAATCTATCTTGAGTGATGGTAGAGTGTTGGTTAGTGCGGGTAGCGATAATAATGAACGCCTTAATACTGCTTATATTTTTGACTATCTTAGCAATGGGATAAGTACTACCACTATTCCAACCTCTGTAGGGTTCGGGGAACATGGACAGTCTACTTTAAATGATGGAAGAATTCTTATAAGCGGAGGATATACTGGTAGCATTGGATTAAGAACATCTTATATATATACACCTAACTGTAATGCATGGAAAGAAGTAGCAACATTGCCGGGAACTGCTTATCGCTGTGGACAATCAACGCTTTTAGATGGCAGAGCATTATTGGTTGTGGGACTTAACACTAACACTTATGTATATAATATCAGTTCATGGTCTGTCGCAACACAGTTGCCCACAGTGGCTGGATGGCATGGGACCTCCTTGTTATTTGATGGCAGAGTATTAGTTAGCGGAGGAACCGGCAATTCAAATGGCACTTATATATATACCCCTAATGATAATGTTGGTTCATGGGCTGATGTTTCTCCTGTTCCTACTTTGGAGTTCAAAGGCAAAACGCCCAGTCTACATTAGCAGACGGCAGAGTGCTGATTAGCGGAGGCAGAGAAAATACCAGCAATATCTATAACACCGCTTATATTTACACGCCGGCGGGGACTGGCACAGGCAATCATTTTCTAGCCAGCATTTATCCTGCTAGTATATGGCAACACGGTCAATCTACCCTGCCTGATGGGAGAGTGATAGTGAGTGGAGATGGCAAAACGTATGTATATACACTGAGCAGTAATGCGTGGAGCACAGTTGCACCTGTTCCTGCTGTTTTTAATGGACATGGGCAGTCAACATTGAATGATGGGAGGGTGATGGTCAGCGGGGGAGAGCCTTATAGAAATACCGTTTATGTATATGCACATGATATCAATACATGGGCTACTGTCAGTCCAATGTCTGTAAACCTTGCTTGGCATGGACAATCTACATTAAACGATAGCAGGGTATTACTTAGCGGATATAACAATGGAGGGAACGGATATGTTAGCACTTCTTATATTTACAATCTTACTATCAATAGTTGGATTAGTGCTAGTCCGCTACCTGCTGTTAGTGGACATCATGGACAGTCAACACTTAATGATGGAAGAGCGTTAACCAGCGGGGGATACTAGTGGTAGCATTCCTCTTAATGCCACTCGTATATATGTACCTAGCACAAGAAAAAATGGCACATGGAGCGGTGCGACGAATATGTTTACTGCATTTTTTCATCATGGGCAATCGACACTTTTAAACGGCAATGCGATGGTTAGTGGCGGTACTTCTCTAATGGCGGGGCTAGCGGAAGGCTTAGTACCGCTTATATATATACTCCAAATGCAAGTAGCGGTTCATGGGGTGCAGTAAGCTCAATGCCTGCAAGTTTTTTTTGGTAACAGGCAATCCACATTGGCGGACGGCAGGGTGTTAGTTAGCGGGGGATCGTCAAATGCAAGCACGGGTCTTAACACCGCTTATATTTATACGCCGACGGGGTGGGAGGATGTGGGTTACACCATGTTTTTAAACAAATGCGCGCCGCGTAAATTAATGTCCGTCTGTTGCTCCCAACTTTCGCAGGCTTTTTGGGTTAGCCTGAAACGGGGGACTTCCTCCTTTTCAACGCAATGCCCAAACCATGTGGAAACATATTGATGCGAACCGTTTTCATATATTCTTTTAAGGTAATAATATAAAAAATGCTTGCAGTTCATACAAACCCTTGCCACATCTTCATTCGAATCTCTCATTTGTTTCACCTCATGCTACATATTATCTCGTTTTGATGATTTTGTCAATACCTCAAAATGAGATAATATATAGTTATGTTAGAGGTGATGATTAATGAGATACGACAAATTGAAATACGAAAGGATACGCAATTTAAGGGTTGACAGAAATTTGACACAGAAAAAAATGGCAGAAGAATTGCACTTAAAGCAAAACACTTTTGCACAATATGAGTTAGGTGACCGTAATATCCCAAATGAAACTTTAGTCAAAATAGCTGAATTTCTTGAAACAAGCACAGACTATTTATTAAACGTAACAGATGTAAGCATTCCATATCCTAGATCAGAGAAAAAGTAAAATGAATTTCCTTTTTATGTTTCTACCGATTTAAATTAATAATCTTCGCACGATAGTTCTTGAAAGTTGGGAGCAACAAACAAGTACGGAACTGGAAAAGTCCGTGCATAGGCTTGTAGGGCTCCCGCAAAACCCGCCTTTGGCTTTGTTGGAAAGAGGAGGTGCCAACCTTTCGTCATGTCCATGCGGACGACTCAATATTGTTTACGCCTACATTATAACTCTCACCCTCACACATGACGAACAAACACATCCGTCATGCGCGGGTGACTGAATTCCACAGGCGGGGGTGCATTGCCTGCTAGTATATACGCACACGCTAAATCCACCCTGCCTGATGGGAGGGTGTTAATTAGTGGGGGAAGTGATGGAAGTTCTGCTGTTAGGACTGCTTATATATACACCCCGAGTAGAAATGAGTGGGAAGTGGTTAACACTGGCTAAAGCGGTTCGCGGTCTTGAACAATCCACATTAAAGGACGGGAGGTTATTTGTTAGTGGAGGGTACAATCCTGTTGCTAATGCGACTTATATTTATAGTACTGATAACGGTGTTTGGGTTAGTTCAAGTCCGATGCCTGAAAGCTTTGGACACCATGGACACTCAGTTCTAAATGATAGCAGGGTATTGATTAGCGGGGGGTATGATGGTACTACTCTTCGTAAAATAGTTTATACCTATGATGTTAAAGCTAATATATGGTCTAGCATAACAAATATGTCTAATGCAATTTATGGGCATGGACAATCCACGCTTTTAAACGGCAATGTGTTAATTACAGGAGGAGGTACCGGCGGAGGTAATGGAGTGCGCACTGCTTCTTTAATATATACTCCCGTTGGAACGGGTTCATGGTCAAATGTGGCTAACTTTACTACTGCTCGGGAAGGGCATGGACAATCAATATTAACAGATGGCAGAGTATTGATTGGCGGAGGAAGAATTAATAGTAGTAATTCTAATACTAATACCTCTTATATATACAACAATGATACAAATACATGGGTTGGGGCAACAACTATGCCTATAAAATCTGCGTGGCATAAACAATCCACATTGGCAGACGGCAGGGCATTGATTAGCGGGGGATATAATACAACAAACGGCACTCTTAGCACCGCTTATATTTACACGCCGGCGGGATGAATAGCCACAGGCAATATTAGCCTTTAATAAACAAAACATGACTTCGTCGTTTTGTGGGTGCCTACGGCACTTATTAAAGCTAACGCAGTCCATCTTTGTAGTCCGCCCAGCGGGCGTAGGCTATTGCCTATTTTTTCGTACTATGATACTAACAGAGTTGATTGATAATAAAATTAAATTTTGTGACGTAGGCGAATTTACTTCACGGAGTCACATCTCTCAATGCGAAGCGCGGTGAACGCAAGCATTGCGGGGGATATACAAGGGGTCGCGGGATGGGTGGCGAGAGACCTCTTGTAAAGCGCAGGGACTGTCACAGGCAAGCCAGCGTAGCCGCATTGCCTGCTAGTATATACCAACACGGTCAATCTACCCTGCCTGACGGGAGGGTTTTTGTTAGCGGGAGCAGGGGCAACGGAGGAGGATATACTAACAAATCATATATATATACACCAAACAGAAATATATGGGAAGAAGCAACGACATTGGCTACTGGAATTGGCGAACATGGGCAGTCTGCCTTAGTTGATGGCAGAATATTGATTAGCGGAGGAAGATATGCTGACTTTTCTCCGCTCAACACGACTTATATATATGATTTTGTTAATGATTCATTAATAAGTGCCAGTCCAATGCCTGCAAGTTTTTTTTCACATGGGCAATCAACATTGTCAGATGGTAGGGTAATGGTCAGCGGAGGACATATCACCATTAGTACTGCTTATTTATACAATACAAGTATTAATATATGGACTAATGCTAGTCCGATGCCTGCCGGGTTTTACGGACATGGACAGTCTATATTAAGTAACAGCAAAACATTGATTAGCGGATGGTGCTGTAGATGGCGGTTGGAATAGTCCGCGTAATATTGTTTATACTTATGAGAGTACGGGGAACAAGTGGGCTACTGCCGCTCCGTTGCTTGTAGCACTTGCCGGTCATGGACAATCCACATTGTTTGATGGAAGGGTACTGGTTAGCGGTGGAAATGGAACTAATGGTTAAAGTTATATATACACAACTGATAACAGTAACGGTTCATGGGTTAGTGTCAGCCCTATGCCTGTGGGTGCTTATTTGCACGGGCAATCAACATTGGCAGACGGCAGGGTATTAATTAGCGGGGGAACCCAAAATGATTCAAATGGGTTCAGCACCGCTTATATTTATACACCGACGGGGTGGGAGGATTGATTTTTTTGTCGCGCACGCGCAGGACTGCCACAGGCGCTGTAGCCGCATTGCCTGCTAGTATATGGCAACACGGTCAATCCACCCTGCCTGACGGAAAAGTTTTAGTTAGTGGAAATGGGATTACTTATATATATACACCAAGCAGAAATGAGTGGACAACAATAGCTACTGTACCTGCTAGTTTTAGTAATCATGGACAATCAACATTAAATGATGGCAGGGTGATGGTTACTAGAAGCGGCAATACCTATTTATATAGTTCTGATAATAATACTTGGGAAGTAATGGCAACTGTGCCTGCGAGTTTTAGTAGACATAGGCAATCCACATTGAATGACGGGGGAGTTATTGTTAGCGGGGGATATAGTACTCGTAATACGGTTTACATTTACGGTCCTAATAGCGATGCTTGGGTTAGTGCAAGTCCAATGCCTGCAGGTTTTTATTTTCATGGACAATCTATATTGAATGACGGCAGAGTGATGGTTGGAGGAGGGTGGGGCGGAAGTTATCGTAAAACTGCATATAGTTATAATTCTGTTACTGATATATGGGAGAGTATGGCGACGTTAATTACAGTAGCGCGTAATCATGGACAATCAACACTTGCAAACGGCAAAATATTAATGAGCGGGGGTTCTACATCCGGAGACAGCGGGAGCGATAATAGTGTTAGTACTACTTATATATATACACCCGATAATAGCATAGGTTCATGGACTGACGCCGGATCATTACCTGAAAAATTTCAGTAGGAACACGGTCAATCCACATTAGCAGACGGCAGGGTATTGATAAGCGGAGGAACTAATACTGGTAGCCGCGGTTTTAGCACCGCTTATATTTACGCGCCAGCGGGGTAGGAGGTCGTCGCAACTCGCCCTTTTGCTTGTTTTGCCCTATCGGGCAAAAGCTACGCTCTTTCAGGCGTTTGCTCCTCTTTCCCAAAACGTCCACCATGTTGGGACGTTTCGGGAGCCCTCTTACTTTTCTTTTTACAAAAGAAAAGTAATCAAAAGAAAACTCAATTATTTTCTTGCTCATCCTCTCACCACAAAGCCAAAGGCGGGCTTTGCGGGAGCCCTATTGTCATGTGAGGGTGAGAGTTATAATGTAGGCGTAGCCGCATTAACAGTCTTGTATCGTCCGTCTTATTCGTCGCGAATACCATCAGCTAACGTACAGACTGGCGACGATTTGCCTGCACGGCAAATCTATATCATTCTCTTACATACTCCAATATATCCTCAATCCCACACTCAAGAACATAACATATCTTAGAAATAATGTCCATGTCAAGCTTTCCAATACTCTCGTTATGACAATACTTGTCGATAGTATTAAAACTAACCCCCGTTAACTTTACAAGCTTATACCTGCTTACATCCTTTTTCTCCAAAAGGTCAAACAACTTTACGTTAACCCTCCCGTAATCCTTGTAATAAAATACAGTACCCTCAACCTTCATTTACATATGCCTCCCCATATAATGGTTATGTTAACTATCATCATGGTTAGTATAATCATAGTTAAAAAGAACCACAATTAGTATAACCATGCTTCTTTTTAAGCATAGTTCTTTTTAACCATAGTTCAACTGAACCATAGTTCTTTTTAAGCATAATTAGTATAACTATGCTAATAGTTTATCACATATGGAAATAAATGTAAACACAAATATTTTGACGGAAGTCGCTTAGAGTGATGGGGGTTTTAGGTATGAAGCAGGTGATGTTCTTACGCCGTATGGACCGCACACATCTGTGTGCTTTTTCGCCGCAGAAGGCATAGGGCTCCCAAAAAGTCCAATAGACTTTTTGGGAAAGAGGAGCAACTACGAAGCGGTGAGCCTTTTGCCCGCAAGGGCGAAAGCGAATAGCGCAGTGCGGTGCGACGCAGGACTGCCACAGGCAGCGTAGCAGCATTGCCTGCTAGTATATGGGGACACGGTCAATCTACCCTGCCTGATGGTAGGGTTGTTGTTAGTCATAGTGGTAAAACTTATATATATATACCTATTAGAAATGAGTGGGAAACAGTGGCGACTGTTCCTGCGAGTTTTAATGAACACGGACAGTCTACATTGAAGGATGGTAGGATGATGATTAGCGGGGGAACAGGTCCTCGTAATGGTACTTATATTTATAATTCGGATAGTGATATATGGGTTAGTGCCAGTCCAATGCCTGCAAGTTTTTATGCTCATGGGCAGTCAGTGTTGAATGATGGAAGGATATTAGTTAGTGGAGGTTATGCTTATCGAAGTACAGTTTATATTTATACACCTGATAGAAATATATGGTCAAACGCCAGTCCAATGCCTGCGGGGTTTCAATCGCATGGGCAAGCTACAGTAGATGATGGGAGGGTGTTGGTTAGTGGGGGAACTTCAAATAGTACTACCGTTCGTAAAAATACTTATATTTACACGCCTAATCTCAATAACGATTTGTGGATTAGCGCATCACCTATGCCTGTGGGTCTTGTTCGTCACAATCAATCTACATTATTTGATGGCAGAGCATTAATTAGCGGAGGTAAGACAACTACTTCCGATACTTCTGCTACTAATACGGTCTATGTTTACGATGCAGTTAATGATTTGTGGGCTAATGTGCCCCCTATGCCTGCTTCCATTATAGCTCACGCCCAATCCACATTGGCAGATGGCAGGGTATTGATTAGCGGTGGTTGGAATAGCAGTGGTAGCGCCCTTAGCACCGCTTATATTTACACGCCAGCGGGGTGGGAAGAAAAGCAAAACAAAAAATTGTACATAGAAAGCTCCACGGATGTGGAGCAGGTTCCGTTTAACAGAGGATTTTTTACGGTGGACGTAGAATTTTTCTTTAAAGTGAAAATTGAAGCATTCCGAGGACTCTCTAACCCGACGGAAGTGGAAGGGCTTTGTATGTTTGATAAAAAAGTTGTGCTGTTTGGCTCGGAAGGTAACGCAAAAATATTTCAGTCAAAGTTCAATCCCGAGGCTCCGGTGTCTAAGATGTGGCAGAAAAACAACCTTCCCATTGCTGTAGTAGAGGTGGTAGACCCTGTAGCGCTTGCAGCAAAACTTGTTAATGATGACGACTGTCGCTGTGACAATTTATTGATTAGCGTTCCTGAAAACATTTCAGAGGTTTTTGCGGGAGGTTTGGTAACGGATAGCAACGGCAAACAAGTGTTTGTTTCACTAGGATTATTCAGCATCATAAAATTGGAAAGAACTGTACAGCTTTTGGTAAGAGCGATTGATTTTTGTGTGCCGGAAAGGGGCTGCGCTGAGGCGACTGCAGAAAATCCGTTCAGGCTGTTTGACAGGCTTCGCTTCCCTACTGACGAATTCTTTCCGCCTCAAATAGGGGCGTTTAATGATAATGAACCTTCAACAAACTTTTACTGTAGAAATTAGATTTGTTTGCATAGAAAAAGCCTGAACGCCATGACGCGAACGGGCTTTTTTTGGGGAGAAGGAGCAACCACGAAGCAACTCTTTGTAGTCCGCCTAGCGGGCGCAGGCTATTGCCTGTTTTTTCGCCGCGGCGACACAGAGTTGATCGATAAATAGTTTTCTTTGGTATACCTTTCTTTTTTAAAAGAAAGGTAGAAGGGCTCCCGAAACGCCCCAACATAATGGACGTTTTGGGAAGAAGGAGCAACCGATTAAAACTTTATGTTGGCAAAATCAAATCCTGTGGCGTAGGCGAATTGATTTCGCCGCAGTCACACATCTCAATGCGAAGCGCGGTGAGCGCAAGCATTGCGGGGATATACAAGGGTCGCTCAGCGAGAGACCCTCTTGTAAAGCGCGAATGTCAGACTGCCACAGGCGCTGTAGCCGCATTGCCTGCTAGTATAAACAATCACCGTCAATCCACCCTACCTGACGGGAGGGTTATTACTAGCGGAGGCTATGGCAATGGCAACGGCGCACTTAAAACAGTTTATATATATACACCAAGTGCCAATGCATGGTCAACAGCAAGCACATTGCCTACAGCGATGCTGGGGCATGGACAGTCAATGTTTAATGACGGAAGATTATATGTAAGCGCAGGATCTTATAGCGGTATAAATAATTCAAGTGTTCTTTATGCACACATTTATGATTTAGATACAAATAAATGGAGTTCATCAATAAACTTGCCAGCGGGGTTTGCTACTTGGCGTTCAGGAGCAACAACATTACTTGACGGAACTGTATTGGTTAGCGGGGAATGGGCAATGGAGGGGCAACTTATCTTTATGCCCCTTGGAGCAATACCTTCACTAATTCAGCCAAAAAACCTACAGAGTATCATTCTTCGGGAGAGTCTGTATTAAGAGATGGCACAGGAAGAGTATTAATGACGGGAGCTTGGGATAGAACCAGTGTTGTTCATATGTATACACCAATCAGCAATACATGGACAGTCATGACGAATATGACATCCGGTATTTCCATGCACGGGCAATCCACATTATTTGATGGCAGAGTGTTTATTAGCGGAGGGGACGGAAACCAAACTGCCACTCGCATTTATAACGTCGGTACGAGTGTATGGTCTACTGCAACACCTATGCCTACTTTTGTCACAACTCACGGACAGTCCATACTTGCAGACGGCAGGGTGTTGATTAGCGGAGGAAGTGTAGGACGTGATGATGCTACGGGAGCATATAGCACCGCTTATATTTATACGCCGACAGGGTGGGAGGCAAAGCACGATTTTTGCATCACTTGCATATAATGATGGCAAGATGTTGAGATAATTATGTATTAAAATTAATAAAACAAAGATAAAGGAAGGTTGGTTAAATGACTATTATCGAAAAAACGTACAACTTTGTGATGGCGTTGTCAAAGCGTACCAAAACGGATTATATTATCATTCACAACGCCGATGCTGTTACTTGTACGGCTGACGATATTCACCGCTGGCACTTGAATAACGGCTGGGCGGGGATAGGGTATCATTTTTTTGTCCGCAAAGACGGCAGTGTATTTAGGGGCAGACCTATTGACACTGTGGGCGCGCAATGTGAAGGGTATAATTCCGTAAGCATTGGCATATGTTTTGAGGGCAAATATCAAACTGCGGATAAAGTAATGCCATCTGCTCAAAAACAAGCGGGGCAGGAGCTTTTGAAATATTTGAAGGAAAACTATTATCCCCAAGCTAAAGTCGTAAAACATAAGGATTTATACGCCACGGACTGTCCGGGGCAGTATTTTCCGTTCGATGAGATAGTAAGCGGCGGGGAAGCAAAAAATAATACTGAAAGCGAGGAAAATGAAATGATATACAACTACATTGATGAAAATATGCCTGAGTGGGCTAGACCTACTATTCAGAAATTAGTCAATAAGGGTTTTTTAAAAGGCGCTGAGAACGGAGAGCTAGGGCTTAACGATACTATGCTGAAAATCTTTGTTGTGAACGATAGAGCGGGAGTATACGGGGAATAAGACTGACGGGTGCTAAGATAACCACTACCGAAAAGCTGAACAGCTTTTCGGTACCCCTTATCTTATTTATTATTGACAAGCCCCGCTACTTCTGCTACGCTATTTGCAGAGAATTTACATAGAATGCGGGGAGTATATATGCTCAATATAATCTACGGCAGAAGCGGAAGCGGTAAAACAAGCTGTATATTCGAGCGGCTTGCGGGAAATTTCGCATCGGGTAAAAAGAGTTTTCTTTTGGTGCCCGATCAGTTTTCCATGTTCTGCGAGCGGAAGCTTATTGAAAAATTGGGTGTTCGCGCGCAAGCGCATATTGAGGTGTTCAGCTTTTCGCGCTTTGCGAACAGGGTACTCAACGATGTGGGTCCGCTTCGCGTTAACTATGCGGATAACGCCACGAAAAATATGCTTATTGAAAAGGTGTTGACCGAGTGCTCTAAAAATCTTACCGTTTTTCGCAGAAAAGCGGCACAATCCGGGTTCAGTCCGGTTATGTCGGGCATAATTTCTGAGTTTAAGCGCTATGGGGTTACTCCGGAGATTATATCTTCCGCCGCCGGACGCGCTCAAACTCCTGAATTAAAGGAAAAGCTAAACGACATAGCCGTTATATATAACGGGTACAGCGACTTATTAAGCGCCGGCTACACCGATATAGAAGATAACCTTTCCATTGCTGTGCGGCGCATACGGCTGTGCAGTTTTCTTGATAATACCCAAATATACATAGATAATTTTAAAAGCTTTTCCGCTGTTGAATTTGACATTATAACACAAATGTCGCTTTTTAGGGCTGATGTAACAATATCTCTTTGCTGTGACGATTTGTACGCCGATGGCGAGATTTCGGTTTTTGCATCGGCTGTTTCAACGTTTAATAAGCTTTCCTGCGTTTGCGCCGAATATAACATTCCTGTTGGGCGCGCCCTTTTTCTTGAAAACAACCATAAGCATACAAACGCTCCCGACATCGAGCATATTGAGCGCCGCTTTTTTGATTACACGGCTCCGGCACGAAAGGAAAAAACGAAAAACGTTACCGTATATTACCCAAAAAACTACTACCATGAAGTTAACGAGGTGTGTGCTTTAATAACCGACTTAACGGGCAGTCATGGATATAAGTTTTCTGATATTTGTGTACTTGTACGAAATTTTGATAACTATGACGGGATTATCCCCGCGTTGTTCAGCAAACACCGTATAAATTATTTTTTAGACCAAAAGCGGGATATTATGTTTAATCCTCTTATCCGCCATATTTGCAGCGTTAGTTGGAAATTCTGGCGTATGGCTTCTCGTACGAGAGGGTTATGGGTATTGCCAAATCGGGGTTTTGCGATGTGGACGGTCTTTGCGTAGATTTGTTTGAAAATTACATTCTTGCGGCGGATGTGTCCTACCGTCTATGGCGAAAGGACGAGGGCTACCGACCTATATCCTTTATCCCCGAGGAGTACATGGAGCAGATTAACACGGCGCGAAAAAGTATAGTTTCCCCTGTTATGCGGCTTTCTAAAGCCATATCCGGGCGCAAGACCGTTGGGCAGATTTGCGAGGCGCTTAACGCGTACCTAATGGACATTGATGTAATAAAATCAATCGAAAAAAAGCTGAAAGTTTTTGCCGAGCTAAACGAGCACCATAAGATAGATGAATACACTCAGGCGTGGAATACAATTAATTCACTGCTGACAGAGCTTTCAGAGGTGATGGGTAACGACTTTATTACCTACGAAAAGTTTTACGGCATATTTATTTCCGGCTTTGCGGATGTGAAAATTTCCGCTGTTCCGCCTTCTATGAATGAGATATTAATAAGTAGCGTTGACCTGTTCCGCAACCATGATGCTAAGGTTGTTATTGTTTTGGGCGTTAACGACGGGGAATTCCCGAAAGCGTATAAGTACGAAGGCTTAATTTCGGACCTTGAGCGTAACGAGCTTAAAGAGTTGGGAATAGAGCTTGCCGACACGCAGGAATTCCGTCAGATTGAGGAGCAGAACCTGATATATAAGGCGCTGACCGCACCGAGCGAAAAACTTTTTATATTTACTCCGCTAAGCGAGAAGGACGGCAAGCCGCTTAATAAATCCTACATAAAACATATGTTCGCTTCGCATTTTTGAAAATCTTACGGAGGTATATCCCGATAACGAGCAGTCTGTTGAATTTTTCAATGCCGTGTACACGGAGCAGAACGAAAAGCTGTCCCCCCACACCGCGAAAAAACTGTACGGCGACCCTGTTTGGCTTAGTATTTCCCGCGTGGAGAAGTATAACTCCTGCGCGTTCTCATTTTTTCTGCAGTACGGGCTTATGTTAAAGCGCGGGCGGGTGCCGACTTTAAAATCAATGACCGTGGCTCAATTCTGCATGCCGTCCTGTCGGAGTATTTTTCAAGCCTTAAAAGACTTGGATGCCGATTATGCGTTTATCTCGAGACAGGTATGCTTTGCTGATGTGAAAAGACTGTATGAGGAAACAGTGCAAACGCAGCACGGAATTTTGTACGAGCTTTCGCCGAATTTCAAGTATTTTTCGCGTCGGATTTGCGGCGTTGCGCAAACTACAGCGTGGAGTATAGTTAAATTTTATAAACGAAGCGAGTTTCGTCCGCTGGGGTTTGAGATAAAGTTTCGCCCTGACGGAGCGGGGGATTTCCCTTCAAAAGCGATAGAAGTTGAGGCGGGCAGGGGTATGCTTGTCGGTGACATTGACCGTGTTGACACGGCAAATATTGACGGGGCGAGCTATGTAAGCATAATAGACTACAAATCATCCGATAAAAAGCTGGACCGTGAGCTAGTGGAAAGGGGCGTTCAAATTCAGCCGCTTGTTTACTGCGGAATGATGTGCGATTGCCTAGATAACGCAAAACCCGCCGCCATGCTATATATGCGTATGGATGAACCTTTTGTTGAAAAAAATGACGAGAATACCGCCGAAGAATTGTTAGACAACGAAGTTACGAAGGAACTGAAAATGACAGGTTGGGTGTTGGATGATGAAAAAATTGGTAGGGCACTGGACACAGCCGTGACTGATAAGGGAAAATCGGATTTTATTCCGACATCTGCCGCCGCAAAATTGAAAAACATTGATATGCGTGAAAAAATAGACAAAGCTAACGAGGCAATAAACCGTGCGGCACAAAATATGCTAATAGGCGATATAACCGTTAACAAGTCTAAGATAAAGGGGTACGACCAGTGCAAATGGTGCGAGTACGCGTCGATTTGCGGGAAGAATTTATAAAACCGTTCCATCATCTTTGCTTTGCAATATTTTCATGGGCTGTATGAAAAAGTACACATAAAGGGAGTTAAGTAGCATAATTACTCCGGAAATCAGGGACAAAATCTGCTGACCGTATATGTTAATTCCGAATATAATTATTCCGTTGGCTTGTATGAGTCCCAATATCCACGCCCCGGCAAGCGAACTTAAAAAGCCGCACAAGCCCATCGTTGCCGCATTGATGGCAAGGTATACAGGTCTGTTTTCAGGGGGAGCGTAGTCAAATTGAATGGCGAATAATGACACCCAAAGCGCAGATGCACCTATGGCGTTAACAACTATGAACACTGCGAACAAAACCGCTCCGTTGCTTGGGTGTGATACACTGTTGATGATAAAAGCCATACCTGTGATTATGAGGGCGTACCTCATTACCACAGCCCACGATTTTTTGTCGGCTAATTTACCGAATTTCGGAGTTAGAATTAACCGTATAACCGCGGAAATCAACACAAAAACCATTATGTACAGATAGCTCAGCTTCAATTCTGAAACTTGATATATAGCCAAATACGGCGTTGAAAAAAAGTTCGAAATCTGCCAAAAAACCGTTAACAAAATAATTTTTTTAAACTGAGGATGAACAAACGCTTTTCTTAAAATCTGCCAAAATCCGTCTTCTTTGCCAAGCTGGCTTCCTCTGTTTCCAACCGTTTCACTATTCTTCCGTGCATTTCCTTGCGGTTTTTGCTTATATGGGAAAGCTTCGGTTCCTTCATCATAGTTAAGGTCAAAAAATTCAACATGGTTACGGCAATCGCAATCATGCCGGCAATTATAAAGCCTGCCTGCGTACGCTCGGCATTTTTGAACGCATCGATAATTCCGCCTAAAATTAATGTGATTACCGCCGAGCCGGTTACCTTCACTACCTCGCGGATGCCAAAATACTTTCCGCGTAAGCGCCGCGGAACAAGGCTGGCTATCCAATCCTGCGCGGAGGGGATGGCAATTTGATTTAAAGCTATTTCAGCCGCGAATACACAAATAAACATACCTATTTTAAATTGTGCGGGTATATCGAAAAACGGTATAAAATATAAGCCGGAAATCAAAAGTCTGCTTATAAATAAACTTATTGCGACAAACAGTTTTATTTTTTTTATTCTGTGCGCTACGCTAAAGCCCACTATCTGAAATATAGAAAAAAGTGACAAAAAGGATGCGATAACTCCGTTAAACGAATCGCTTATGCCTAAAAAACGAATTAACGAGGCTAGCAAAGCTCCGCCGGATATATCGGTCATCGTTTGGGCGGTTAACCCCTCGAGACTGGATAATTTCCTGCTCTTTTTAAGTTCCTCTTTGCTTTCGGGGATTTGCATAAAATATAAGGAACGCAGACGCCCCAGTATGTAGTAAAGGTAATAATTAAATTTAGTCATGGTCAAACCTCGTTTAAAATTAATTCTACACAGTAGTATAATATCCTGTAAGGATATTATATCACCATTATATCTAAATGCAATATGCTTTATGAAAATTACTGAACATAAATCCTCCCACCCCGCCGGCGTGTAAATATAAGCGGTGCTAAGACTACTAGGATGACCGCCCCCGCTAATCAATACCCTGCCGTCTGCTAATGTGGACTGTCCTTGATACCCAAAGCTTGCAGGCATTGGACTGGCGTTAATCCATGTGCCGATATTGTCATCAGGTACATATATATAAGTACGAGAACCGTTATTATCTCCTCCGCTAAGAAATACCTTGCCATCCAGCAAAGTAGATTGACCGGGATACCGAAATGCAGTAGCCAACGTTGCAAGATTTAACCATTTGTTATCAACATAATCATACATATACGCAGTATTTAAATAACCAGCGCCGTTTCCTCCGCTAATCAATACACGACCATTAAGTAAAGTTGATTGTCCGAGACCGTCTCGAGCAGTAGTAAAACTTGCCGCGCTCATCCAGGTGTTCTTATTAACATCATATATATAAGCGGTATTACGACGAGTAGTAGCATATGTTCCTCCGCTAACCAACACTTTGCCATCGTTAAGTGTAGATTGTCCCAGCCCGCTTGTTCCCGAAGCCACTGTAGTCGCATTTTCCCATTTATCAGTGTCGGAATCATAAATATAGCTTGTATTGCGAGCGCTAACAGACCAATTGCTTGTGCCCCAGTTAACCATCACTCTTCCGTCATTTAATGCAGACTGCCCATGACCATAAAAATTGCTAGATAACGATGACATTGTTTCCCATGTGTTGCTTTTTGGTGCGTATATATAAACGGTATTAAAATAAGTGCTTCCATTCCAGCCTGCGCTAACTAAAACCCTCCCGTCAGGTAGGGTAGATTGACCGTGACCGGATATACTAGCAGGCAATGCGGCTACGCATACGCCTGTGGCAGTCATGACGTCGCTTTTACAAGAGGGTCTCTCGCTACGCCGCGACCCCCTTGTATATCCCCCCGCAATGCTTGCGCTCGCCGCGCTTCGCATTGAGAGGTGTGGCTACGGCGAAATAAATTCGCCTACGCCACAGGATTTGATTTTGCCAACATAAAGATTTAGGCGGTTGCTCCTCTTTCCCAAAAAACTAAAGTTTTTCGGGAGCCCTTCTACCTTTCTTTTTAAAAAGAAAGGTATACCAAAGAAAAGTATTTATCAATCAACTTATTTTCTCCCACCCCGTCGGCGTGTAAATATAAGCGGTGCTAAGATTGCTACTACCCTGTCCCCCACTAATTAACACCCTGCCATCCGCCAATGTTGACTGACCATGATTGTAAAAACTTACAGGCATTAGGCTGGCGCTTGCCCATGAGCCACTATTTACATCAGGTGTATATATGTGTGATGTAGTAGTACGACCGGTACTACCTGTCCTTCCTCCGGTAATAAACACTTTCCCATCCAATAATGTAGATTGTCCATGCGCATCCCGGGCAGTAGTGAAATTTGCCGCGCTAGTCCATGGGCCTGCTCCAACAGGAGTGTAAATATATGCAGTAGTACGCAGTCCGTTTCCGCTAAGAGTTCCTCCTCCGGTAATCATCGCATTGCCGTTTAATAATGTTGACTGGCGATGAAGGGTAACTGTATTAGACATACTTGCCGTATTAGCCCACATATTACTATTGGGTGTATAGATATAAACAGTGTTGCGATAATTGTTACCATTGTTACCACCGCTAATCATCACCCTTCCGTCCGAGATTTCAGACTGTCCGTGACTACTAAAACTGGCAGGCATAGGACTTGCACTACACCATATATTATTATCAGATATATAAAGATAAACCGCATTATAATAACCGCTACCATTCTGCCCTCCGCTAATCATCACCCTTCCGTCTATTAATGTGGATTGTCCGTGAGCACCAACATTTATGGGGACAGTTGCTATTATTTCCCACATATTATTGCTTGGGGTGTATATATAGGCAGTATTAACATAACCTCCTCCGCTAACAATAACCCTCCCGTCAGGCAGGGTGGATTGACCGTGTCCACCTATACTAGCAGGCAATGCAGCTACGCCGCTTCGTGGCAGTCCTCGTCGGCGCACAACCTTTTTTGCTCATTTCGCCCTTGTGGGCGAAAGCTCGCTTTTAGGTTGGCACCTCCTCTATCCCAAAACGTCCACTATGTTGGGCCGTTTCAGGAGCCCTTCTACCTTTCTTTTTTAGAAAGGTATGCCAAAGAAAAACTTGACTTAATGTATATCCCCCCGCAATGCTTGCGCTCACCACACTCCGCTTATCTCTTTCGCCCTTGCGGGCGAAAGCTCGCTTTTAGGTTGGCACCTCCTTTTTCCCAAAACGTCCACTATGTTGGGACGTTTCGGGAGCCCTATTATTTTTCTTTTGCTAAAAGAAAAATAATCAAAAGAAAATGCTATCAATCAACCTTATGTTGCTGTCACAAAACTGATTATGCGTTTTTGCTTAATAGGAAAGTAACATGCAAACCATTAAATCTTTCGTAAGGTGAGAAATATAACTATTTTAAATTTCCGGCGCAGTATGCGAGCGAAGATATTACTTTAATATTCCCGTCCAAAGATATGTTCGCCTACAACTACACTTTCATTTCCATTGGAAATTAAAAATAGTTTTATTTTCACCAAATACAAAATTTGTGCTTTACAAATGGTAATTTTTTGTGTACAATATATTGTGTATGACTTTGTTATCAAGCACAAAAAGGGGGATTTTACATATATGGCGGCAAGTAAATCTAGTTACGGAAACGAGAGCATATCGTCTCTTAAGGGTGCTGACAGAGTAAGAAAACGACCTGCCGTAATATTCGGCTCTGATGGGATTGAGGGTTGTCAGCACTCAGTGTTTGAAATACTGTCAAACTCAATAGACGAGGCAAGGGAAGGCTATGGCACATGGATTGAGGTAACGCGGTTTTTGGACAAGTCCGTACGTGTTACGGACAGAGGGCGTGGTGTTCCGCTTGACTTTAACCCCCGCGAGAACAAATATAACTGGGAACTGGTATTTTGCGAACTGTACGCGGGCGGAAAATATCAGAACAACACGGGAGAGAATTACGAGTATAGCTTGGGCTTAAACGGTTTGGGAAGCTGCGCTACTCAGTACAGTTCTGAATATATGGATGTTGTTGTATACCGTGACGGGTTTAAGTATGAATTGCACTTTGAGAAGGGCGAAAATATAGATGGACTTAAAAGAAGCAGATCGCAAGTATGAATATACGGGCAGTATTATTCATTGGAAGCCCGATTTAGATGTGTTTACCGACATTGATATTCCGCTTGAATATTTTCAGGATACGTTGAAAAAGCAAGCGGTGGTAAACAGCGGAATTACCTTTGTGCTTAGAAACGAAACAGAGGGCGGAATTTTTGAAGAATACACCTATTTATACCACAACGGTATTGTCGATTATGTAAATGAATTATCCGCCGAAAAGGAACAAACAACGGTATATAGCATATTAGCGGAAAAAAGAGGGCGAGATAGAGAGGACAAGCCTGATTACAAGGTAAAGATGGAATTTGCATTCTGCTTTAACAACGAGGTCAGTGCGCTTGAATATTATCATAACTCCAGCTTTTTAGAGCATGGCGGTTCACCCGACAAGGCGGTTCGTAATGCGTTTGTGTATGTGATTGACCAGTATGCGAAAAATACAAACCGTTATTCCAAAATGAAAGCAAAATACTGTTCAGCGATGTTCAGGACAGCTTGATTTTGGTAAGCAATTCGTTTTCCACCGTAACCAGCTACGAAAATCAGACAAAAAAAGCCATTAACAATAAATTTATTCAAGAGGCAATGACGGAGGTTCTGCGTTCCCAGCTTGAGATTTATTTTATTGAAAACAAAATGGATGCGGATAAAATCGCGGATCAGGTTCTTTTAAACAAGCGAAGCCGTGAAACTGCTGAAAAAACAAGGGTAAATATAAAAAAGAAGCTAAGTGGAAATCTTGACGTAACCAACCGTGTGCAAAAGTTTGTTGACTGCCGTTCCCGTGATATTGACAAGCGTGAGGTATATATTGTTGAGGGCGATAGCGCGCTGGGTGCCTGTAAATTAGGGCGCGATGCGGAATTTCAGGCGATTATTCCCGTGCGCGGGAAGATACTTAACTGCTTAAAGGCTGATTACGATAAAATATTTAAAAATGATATTATAGTAGATCTGATTAAGGTTTTAGGGTGCGGAATAGAAGTGAAAACCAAGCATAACAAGGAACTAAACTCATTTGATATTGAAAACCTACGTTGGAGCAAGGTAATAATATGCACCGATGCGGACGTGGACGGCTTTCAAATCAGAACGCTGATTTTAACTATGATTTACATCTTAATGCCTACGCTTATTGATAAAGGATACGTTTATATCGCGGAGTCGCCGCTGTACGAAATAAACGCGAAAAAGAAAACGTATTTTGCGTACAACGAAAAGGAAAAGGCGGATATAATAGCCAAAATAGGCAGTGAAAAATATACCGTTCAGCGTTCAAAAGGTCTGGGCGAGAACCAGCCGGATATGATGTGGCTGACAACAATGAACCCGGAAACCCGCAGACTTATCAAAGTTTTGCCGGAAGATGTTGAAAGAACGCAAGAAGTGTTTGACCTTCTGCTAGGCGACAATTTAAGCGGACGAAAGGAATTTATAGCCGAAAACGGGTATAAATATATTGATTTGACGGACGTGTCGTAGGGGAAAAGGGTGAAAACCCTTAGACCTAAAAGGTCAAGACCTTTAAACCCGTAAAAGCTTAAAAGCTTTAAAATCTTTTCTCCTGACGGAAATCAAAAGGGGCGCTAGCGCCCCTTTAATCCCAAAAGCATAAATACTTTAAAACATTTTGCGCTGACGCGCGGACAACAAAATTACCGCCCCTTGTTAATCCCCGTCATAGGGGGATACCCCCTATGTACCCCATATGCGGACAAAGTTGCCCGCGACTTTCCGCACATACAATGTCGGAAATTAACTCCTCCCTAACGTTCGGCAAACCTTAAAACCATTACCAAGTAATAAATGCTATCCATTTGTAACCCTAATTTAAAGCCTTCGATATAACTGAATTTTTTAAGCTCATATGGGGTTAGTTCCCTTCCGTCAGGGGGTGTTGGTAATACATTTCCTAAACTCATCATAAACTCATTCCAAAATTGGACTGCTTTCCATGGCGTATGCCTCTTTAAACAATTTATAAACATATGGTACATTATAACGTACAAAAAAGCGTACTAAATTTATTGTAGATTTTATACAAAAATACTGAGTGGGAGGCTTTGTGTTGCCTATATCCTATGAAAAACTTTTTGAACTTATGAAAAAAAAGGGTATCAAAAAAATTGATTTAAGAAAACTATGGATTACACCCTACGGCAGTAAACAAATTATCTAAAAATCAAAAAGACATAGATATGCAACAATTTAAAAAATATGTGAATTTTTAAATTGTCAACCCGGTGACATTATGGAGTACATAGGTGATTAAATATCTTGCCGCCCCCATTATCTTATTCAGCAAAAACGCGTTAGCGGTTTTGCTGAATATCGTGATTGTAGGGGTGCTTAGTGTATCGCGTGAACCGTTTTTGTCAAACTTTTTACAAAAAGTTTGCGGGGATATGATAATTAGCGCCCCTTATCGCCAGTCCGTCAGGACAAGGTTTTAAAGGTTTTAGACCTTTCTATATTTCCCTTTGGCAAGGGAGTGAAAAGGAGATGACTTTATGGCAAAGCCAATTATAGAAGAACAACATATAACCCACACGCTTGAAACCAACTATATGCCATACGCGATGAGTGTTATAATATCTCGTGCGATACCGGAAATTGACGGGTTTAAGCCGTCACACCGGAAGCTTTTTATACACTATGTATAAGATGGGGCTTTTAAGCGGTACGCGGACAAAGTCGGCAAATGTTGTAGGGCAAACGATGAAGCTTAACCCCCACGGCGATGCGGCGATCTATGAAACTATGGTTCGATTAACCGAGGGGAACGAGGCGCTTATTCACCCCTTTGTAGACTCAAAGGGAACTTCGGTAAGCAGTATTCAAGGGATATGGCGTACGGCAATCGAGGTATACCGAGGTAAAGCTGTCGGGCATTTGCGGTGAGGTTTTCGGCGATATAGATAAAAACACGGTCGATTTTGTTGATAACTATGACGGAACAATGAAGGAACCGTTGTTATTGCCGACTACTTTTCCGAATATACTGGTAAACTCCAATCAGGGGATAGCGGTTGGCATGGCATCTAACATTTGCAGCTTTAACTTAAAGGAAATTTGCGAAACCACAAGATTGTTGCTTAATGATGGGGATGCTGATTTTGCTAAAATTCTTACCGCGCCGGATTTTTCTACTGGCGGAGATATAATATATAATGAAAGCGAAATGCGCGCTATTTACGAAAGCGGGCGAGGAAGTTTTAAAATCCGCTCAAAGTACGCGTTCGACAAGGAGAATAATTGCATTGATGTTACAGAAATACCTTATACCACAACTGTAGAGGCGATTATTGATAAAATTGTTGAGCAGGTAAAGACGGGAAAAATAAAGGAAATTGCGGACATTAGGGACGAAACCGACTTAAACGGGCTTAAAATAACCATCGACCTAAAGCGCGGAACAGATCCCGAAAGGCTTATGGCGAGACTGTTTAAGATGACACCGCTTCAAGATTCATTCGGCTGTAATTTTAATATTTTGGTTGAAGGTTCGCCTATGGTTTTAGGTGTGAGAGATATACTGACCGAGTGGATACGGTTTAGAATAAGTTGTTTAAAGCGGTCGATGAACTATGATATTCAGAAAAAGTCGGACAAGCTTCATTTGCTTCGGGGGCTTGAAAAGATACTGCTTGATATTGACAAAGCAATTAAGATAGTGCGGGAAACGGAAGAGGACGCACAGGTAATACCAAACTTAATGCGCGGGTTTGACATTGACGAAATTCAAGCCGATTTTGTGGCTGAGATAAAATTGCGCAATTTAAATAAGGAATACATATTAAAGAGAACAGCTGAAATTGAAGAGCTTGAAAAGGATATAGCCGAGCTTCGCGGAATTGTGGGCGACGATAAAAAGATAAGAAATATCATAAGCAAACAGCTTTCTTCCATTGCGCAAAAATATGGCAAGGGACGTAAAACAGCTATCATTTATGAGGAACATATCGAGCAGGTGACGGAGGAACATTTTATAGAGGATTATCAGCTAAAGCTGTTCAGGACGGAACATAACTACCTTAAAAAGATTTCACAGGTGTCGTTGCGTTCCAGCGGGGAACAGAAGCTTAAGGAAGATGACACAATAATTCAGGAATTTGAAACAGGAAACAAGGCGGAGGTGCTGTTGTTCAGCGACAACGGAGATGTTTATAAAATCCGCGCGCATGAAATTCCTGACTGCAAGGCAAGCCAGTTGGGTGAGTATATGCCGAATCTGTTGGGCATGGGCGAGGACGAAAACATTGTGGGAATGGTAGCTACCGAAGATTTTTCGGGATTTATGCTGTTTTGTTTTGAGAACGGAAAAATCGCAAAGATAGAGCTTAAAAGCTATGCGACAAAGCTGAATAGGAAAAAGTTGACAGGAGCGTATGCCAAAGCGTCGAAGCTTGTAAGAATTATTTATTCGCAGGAGGATATAGAACTTGCGGCGTTCAGTAATATAGGCAAGGTACTGGTATTTAACACCTCAAATCTTACAATGAAGTCCACCCGTGACTCGCAGGGAGTGGCTGTTCTTTTATCGCGCAAGGGAAGTTACATGATAGATGTAAAAACTTTAGATGAGGCAAAGCTTTCAGACGTTAATTATTATAGAACGAAAAACATCCCTGCCATCGGTTGCTTTATTAAGGAAGACGATAAGAACAACCCGCAATTAAGCTTGTTTTAATCCTTTTCCTCCCACCCCGCCGGAGTGTAAATATAAGCGGTGCTAAGATCGGAACCATTATTTCCCCCGCTAATCAATACCCTGCCGTCTGCTAGTGTGGATTGTCCGTGTCCATAGAAACTGGCAGGCATTGGGCTAGCTCCAATCCATGTATTTGTATAATCAATGTACATATAAGATGTATTGGTATGACTTGGAGTATTACTAATTCTTCCTCCGCTTATCAATACCTTTCCATCTAATAATGTAGATTGTCCATGCCAATCGCGAGCAGTAGTAAAGTTTGCTGTGCCAGACCACGAACCAGTTCCTATAGGGGTATATAATGAAGAAGTAGCAAGAAACACTGTACCATTGCCCGTTCTTCCTCCTGTAATCAGTACTTTTCCGTTTAACAATGTTGACTGCCGAGGAAGGTCTACTATAACAGACATATTTGTTGTAATATCCCATATATTATTATTTGGCAAATAAATATAAGATGTATTTAAAAGTGCGTTTCCATCCCAACCTCCACTAACCATCACCCTTCCGTCATTAAGTGTAGACTTTACAATCCGCTAAAACTCTTAGGCATTGGGCTGGCACTAACCCATATATTACTATTACTGTCATAAACATAAACTGTACTACGAACAGGATAACCTCCGCTAACAATAACCCTGCCATCGTTCAGTACAGACTGTCCATGCCCCTGAAAACTCATAGGCACAGTCGCCACTGTTTCCCACCCATTACTGCTTGGCGTATATATATAAGTAATCCCATATCCGCTCACTACCACCCTCCCGTCAGGCAGGGTGGATTGACCGTGGTCGTATATACTAGCAGGCAATGTTCTACGGCCGCCTGTGGCAGTCCTGCGTCGCACCACACTCCGCTTATCGCTTTCGCCCTTGCGTGTAAAAGGCTCACCGCTTGGTGGGTGCTCCTCTTTCCCAAAAAGTCTATTGGACTTTTTGAGAGCCCTTCTACCTTTCTTTTTTTAAAAGAAAGGTATACCAAAGAAAAGTATTTATCAATCAACTTTGTGCCCTCGAGGCGATTTGCTTGCGCGGGCTTCCGCGCCCACCCCGCTGGCGTGTAAATATAAGCGGTGCTAAGACCAGCGCTAATTACCAGTTGTAGTTCCTCCGCTTATCAATACCCTGCCGTCCGCTAATGTAGATTGGGCATGAGTATAAAGCCCCACAGTCATCGGGCTAGCACTAACCCACGAACCTATACCAGTGTCGAACGTATATATATAAACGGCATTACGCATATGGAAAATATCCCCCGCTAACCAATACCTTGCCATCTGCTAATGTAGATTGAGCCATTGCACTTATGCTGATAGGTAATGTCGCAACATTATCCCACCTGTTTTCATTGTTATCATAAGTATAAACAATATTACGAGGGCTTCCCCAACCGTCAGCTACAGCACCACTAACCAATGTCTTTAAAATTGCTTAGAAATTGCCCATGTCCATGAAAACCCGCAATCATAGGGCTGCCTTTACTCCATATATTAATACCCGGATTGTATAAATAAGCAGTACTAATACAAAATAGCAAATCCTCCGCTCACCAGAACTCTTCCATCAAGCAGAATAGATTGACCATGATTTTGAAACCTTGTAAACTATTGAAGCAACCTCGTCCCATATATTGTTATCAGCATTGTAAATGTACGCTGTATTAAGATCACTACCGTTCGTCCCTCCGCTAATCAGCATCCTCCCATCAATCAATGTAGACTGTCTATGCCAACCAAAACTAGCAGGAACTGTCGCAACTGTAGCCCACTCATTCTTACTCGAAGTATATATATAAAAAATTGACGGCCCGCTATTATAAGCGTATGTTGTTCAACCCCACTAACAACAACTCTCCCATCAGGCAGGGTGGATTGACGTGTTGAATATACTAGCAGGCAATCCCGGCTACGCCCGGAGGCAGGTCTCGTCGGGCCACAGCGATGATCGCTTTCGCCCTTGCGGTTTCAAAAACCACTCACCGCTTGGTGGGTGCTCCTCTTTCCCAAAAAACTAAAGTTTCGGGGAAGCCGAGAGTTTCTTTTTAAAACTTTGTGAAAGGTATGCCAAAAAACTTGACTTAATGCTATTTCCCTTCCGCAATGGGTTTCGTTCACCACTCCAACCCATTGAGATGTGTGAACTGTTCTGAAGTAAACCGCCTACGTCACAAGATTTGATTTTTTAATATAAAGATTTAAGCGGTTGCTCCTCTTTTCCGAATAACATAGTGAACTTTTTGGGAAATGACATTTAAACTAGCTTTTGCCCGATTGAAAACAAGCAAAGGGCGAGTTGCGACGAGACTGCCATGCGACGTATTGCCTGCTAGTATATACGGACACCGTCAATCCGCCCTGCCTGACGGGAGGGTTGTGGTTGTTGGTGGTGATGCTCGCAATACTGTTTATATATACTCGCCAAAAAATAATGTATGAAACGATTTAAACTGTTCCAGATGTTTTGGATTTAAATAGGGCAGTCTGTGATGAATGATGGCAGAATTATGATTAGCGGAGGAATGAATAGTAGTAGTTATTTTAATAAGACTTATATTTATAATTCTGATAGTGATGCGTGGGTTACTGCTAGCCCTATGCCTGCGAGATTTCGTAGCCATGGGCAATCAACTTTTAATAACAATATAGTAATGGTTAGTGGGGGGTGGGATGGTAGTGCCCATAGTACTGTTTATATTTATAATCTTAATAGTAATACATGGGTCAATGACAGTCCTAGGCCTGCCGGATTCTATGGACATGGACAATCTACACTTAATGATGGCAGAGTAATGATTAGTGGGGGAATGACTGGTGGTGCCGATGCTTCTGCGTTTAACACATCTTATATTTATATAACCGGAAGTGATATATGGACTGGTTTTTCACCTATGCCAAATAGATTTGCTCATCACGGACAGTCTGTTTTATCTAACGGGAAAGTACTAGTTAGCGGAGGATATAGTTCCAGTAGTATTTTTTTGAATACATCATATGTATATACTCCTGATTCTAGTAGTGGCACATGGTCTAGTGCCAGTCCAATGCCTGCGGGGTTTCGTTCGCACGGACAGTCCACATTAGCAGATGGCAGGGTATTGATTAGTGGCGGATATACTGGTAGCACTGTTCTTGGCACCGCTTATATTTATACGCCGACGGTGACTGCCACAGGCGTTGTAGTTTTCAACATTGCCTGCTAGTATACACGGACATGGTCAATCTACCCTGCCTGACGGGAGGGTTATTGTTAGTGCGGGATGGAATGGTAGTACTTATTTTAATGCTACCCATATATACACACCAAAAAGTAATACATGGGAAGAAATTGCAACAATGTCTGCAAATCTTCGTGGTCATGGGCAATCTGTGCTTAATGACGGCAGGGTTCTAGCCAGTGGGGGATATAATGGTAGTAGCTATTTTAAAACTACCTATCTTTATGATTCTGAAGGTAATGTATGGGTTAGTTCCAGTCCGATGCCTGCAAACCTTGCTTGGTATGGACATTCTAATCTGAGAAACGGAGATGTTTTAATTACCGGAGGATGGACTGGCGGTAACCAAAGCGCAACATATGTATACAGCATAAATAACAATACATGGAATAATCTTGAAAATTTAGTTGCCGACTTCCATGCACATGGACAGTCTACATTAAGCAATGGAAAAGTATTGATTAGTGGAGGCGGAACTGAAAGTGCCTATGGAAACTTCTCGTAATATCGTTTACACTTATGATACTGTTGAAAATAAATGGACTACAGTTGCCTCGTTGCCTGTAGCGATTAGTGGATTAAAACAATCTACTCTACTTGATGGCAGAATACTTGTTAGCGGTGGTAACGGTAGTATTCGTAACGGAACGTATATATACACTACTAATGCTAGCAACGGTTTGTGGGTTAATGCTAGTCCGATACCTACAGCGGTTATTTATGGTCACTCCCAATCCACATTAACAGACGGCAGGGTATTGATTAGCGGGGGAACTAATGGCGGCATCAGTCTTAGCACCGCTTATATTTACACGCCGACGGGGTGGGAGGATTTTCAGGCAAATCGGAGCTTCATTGGCACAGAGTTGGTTGATAAATAAAGTTTCTTTTGATTACTTTTCTTTTTTAAAAAGAAAAGTAATAGGGCTCCCGAAACGTCCCAACATAGTGGACGTTTTGGGAAAGAGGAGCACCCACGAAGTGGTGAGCCTTTTGCCCGCAAGGGCGAAAGCGATAAGCGGAGTGCGGTGCGACGCAGGAATGCCACAGGCGGCGTAGCCGCATTGCCTGCTAGTATATTCGCTCACCGTCAATCTACCCTGCCTGACGGGAGGGTGTTGGTTACAGGTGGGACAGTTGTTTTCGACGGAGCTTCACTTAATAGTGTTTATGGTCTATACACCTAGTACAAACTCGTGGAATATTGCGACCAGTATGCCAATAAGTTTTTGTTGGCATGGACAGTCGATATCATTAGACGGCAGAGCATTGGTTAGCGGAGGATATAGTAGTGGTGCTCGTAATACGGCATATATCTATGATGTTTACACTGATAAATGGTCAAATATAACAAACATTAATGCGGTGGCATATAATCATCTTCAAGCTACATTAAGGAACGGAGATGTGCTTATCAGCGGAGGGGAAGGTGCTAGTAATACCGGAGTTTATGTATATATGATGAATACAAATTTATGGGCAAGTATAATAACGTCAGGTATAGGATTGAGTTCTAATTATCATGCATTTGGACAATCTGTATTAAATGATGATCGAATACTTCTAAGCGGAGGTCATTCTGCTCTTAAAGTTGCATATATATATGACACTGTCAGTAAAATATGGTCTAATGCTACAGCATTGCCCAAGGGCATGCGCGATCCCGGACAATCTACTTTATTTGACGGAAGAGCATTACTTACAGGTGGAGATACCTATAGCGTCGTTGTCATATAATACTGCGTATGTTTATTCCGGCAATAACACATGGAACAGTGCATCAAATTTGCCTGTGAATATGAGTGCTCACGGTCAGTCCACATTAGCGGACGGCAGGGTGTTAATTAGCGGCGGGAAGAACACGGGAGGGAGGCTTGAACACTAACTACAACACAGCTTATATTTACACGCCGACGGGGTGGGAAGATTTTCAGGCAAATCGCTCCAAGACAGAGTTGATTGATAAACAGTTTTCTTTGGCATACCTTTCTTTTTCTAAAAGAAAGGTAGAAGGGCTCCCAAAAAGTCTATTGGAATTTTTGGGAAAGAGGAGCAACCGCCTAAATCTTTCTGTTTAGTGAAAGTATAACTATTATAAATTTATATGTTATGTTCCAACCGTTTAAATTAATAATCTTCACACGATAGCTCTTGAAAGTTGGGAGCAACAAATAAGTACGGAACTGGAATTGTTCGTATAAAAGCTTGCAATCAATGACATTCCGATTAATAATTTAAACGGTTTTCACACGAAAGGTTTGGCTTTTAAGATTGCCGCACGAAGTGCGGAGTTTAATTCCGTCCTTATAAGTGCGGAAAGTTGCGGGGCAACTTTGTCCGCAAATGGGGGTACATAGGGGGTGTCCCCTTATGACGGGGATTAACAAGGGGCGATAGCCCTTTGTTGACCTCGCGTCAGCGCAAAATGTTTTAAAGCATTTTATGCTTTTATGGTTTTAAAGGTTTTAACCTTTCTTGGCTTCGCGCATGCGTCAGACTGCCACAGGCAACGTAGCCTTTAATAAACAAAACATGACTTCGTCGTTTTGTAAGTGCCTGCGGCACTTATTAAAGCTAACGCAGTCCATCTTTGTAGTCCGCCCAGCGGGCGGTCAGCCTTGTATCATGTCCATACGGACGATACAAGACTGCAATGCGACTACGCCTACATTATAACTTTCACCCTCACATGACGGACAAACCCATCCGTCATGCGCGGGTGACTGCCACAGGCGGCTGTAGGGCATTGCCTGCTAGTATATACAGCCCCGGTCAATGCACCCTGCCCGACGGGAGGGTTGTGGTTAGTGGGGGGTGGACTGGAAATTCTAGTACTAATGCAGTTTTTATATATAATCCAAGCAATAATATGTGGGAAAACATGAATACATTGAGTATTGGAGTTATTGCGCACGGGCAATCTGCCTTAAACGATGGAAGAATATTAATTAGCGGGGGAGGAACAACAGGCTGGAATAGCGGATTAATAAATAAAGCGTATATATATGGTTCAGATAGCAATACATGGACGGAAGTTGCGAGTCTAGCTACGATAAGAAGCGATCATGGACAATCTACCATTAATGACGGCAGAGTAATGATTAGCGGAGGAACTACAAATGGCGACATTTTTATTAGCGACACGTATATTTATGCACCTTATAATAATACGTGGATCAGCGTTTCTCCTTTACCTGCGGCATTTCGAGGACATGGACAATCTACTCTTTATAATGGAAATGTGTTAGTTAGTGCAGGATATGGCGGAAGTGGTCGCAGTACAGCATATATATATGATGTCAATGGTAATGAGTGGAATGGCACAACAGCTTTAACTGAAAGTTTTTGGGATTCCAAGCAGTCCACATTGTTTGATGGCAGAGCGTTGGTTAGCGGCGGGTTTAACGGTATCTATCGAAATACTGTCTATGTGTATACACCTGAGTCTAATATATGGAAAACTATAGCTACATTGCCGGCATATTTTAATCGCCATGGGCAATCCACACTGGCGGACGGCAGGGTGTTGGTTAGTAGCGGAAATAATAACAGCGGCGCTACTCTTAGCACCGCTTACATTTACACGCCGGTGGGGTGGACGTAGCCGCTTAATCTCTATAAAAGCATGAAACACTGCAAAAGAGAAAATACACATTTAAGTTGAAAGGTTGAGAAGGAATAAAAATATACATAAATGGAAAGCCTTAATATTGAAACACAATAAAAAGGTGATGATGAAAATAATGTATAGCGCAAGAACCGATTTGGCTTTAGAAGCACGGGAGGCATATGCGGAGAGCAATTCGTTAGATGAGGCAGCGGAAATTTCCGGTGTGGAGACGGAAAAGGATTTTGTATCGGAGGAAATAAAGGTAACACGAGTTAAAATAACAAATCCCGAGATACGTGGCTATGCTAGGCAAGCCGAGGGGTAATTATATTACGTTAGAAATGTTAAAGGACTTCAGCAATGAACAAAAGACATACGAACTGGTATGCCGGACATTGGCTAAGGAGCTAAAAAACATAATTAAGCTAGAAAAAGACGACACGGTTCTTGTAGTGGGTTTGGGTAACTGGAACATAACGGCTGATGCATTAGGTCCAAAAGTTGTGGACGGAGTGATGATTACCCGCCATTTAAAACAGTACATGCCGGACGAAATTGACGAGGGAATACGCCCCGTGTGCGGAATTTCGCCGGGGGTGTTAGGGATTACGGGCATTGAAACCGGAGAGATAGCGAGGGGCTTGGTGGAAAGATTATCACCAAAGGCAGTTATAGCGATAGATGCACTATGTTCCCGCAAGATGGAACGAATTAATACAACCATTCAGATAGCAGACACGGGGATATCTCCGGGATCGGGAATTGGAAATAAGCGAATGAGCCTAAACGAAGAAACGCTAGGGGTAAAAGTATTCGCGATAGGTGTTCCTACCGTGGTTGACGCAACTACAATCGCAGCTGACAGCATTGAGATGATTATGAAGCGTTTGCGCGTTGAAACAGGCGAGCAGCAAGAACAGCTTTATAATATTCTTAAATCCCTGGAGGAAGAGGATAGATACGAGCTTGTCAAAGAAGTTATATCCCCTGTAGTCGGCGAATTAATAGTAACTCCCAAAGAGATTGACGTGGCTATCGAAGACATAGCGGACGTAATTTCCAACGGAATTAATATCTCGCCGCACGAAAACGTGGGGCTTGACGACATCGATAGGTATAAGTAAGCGAAAGGGCGAAGGTTGGACACGCGCATGACTGCCACAGGCGGCGTAGCCTTTAATAAACAAAACATGACTTCGTCGTTTTGTAAGTGCCTACGGCACTTATTAAAGCTAACGAAGCAACTCTCCGAAGTCCGCCCAGCGGGCGGTCAGCCTTGTATCATGTCCATACGGACGATACAAGACTGCAATGTAGCTACGCCTACATTATAACTCTCCCCCTCACATGACGGACAAACCCATCCGTCATGCGCGCAGGACTGCCACAGGCGACGTAGCCGCATTGCCTGCTAGTATATACTACCTCCGTCAATCTATCCTACCTGACGGTAGGGTGTTGGTTAGTGGAGGGAGGAACAACATCGGCGCTGTTAATACCATTTATATATATACTCCGAGAAGTAATATGTGGGAAACAGTGGCAACTGTTCCTGTTGGGGCTTGGGGGCATGGACAGTCCACATTGAATGATGGTAGGGTTATGGTTAATGGTGGGTGGAATGGGAGTACTTATTATAGTGCTGTTTATATATATAATTCAGATAGTGACACATGGTCTAGCGCAGGTCCTATGCCGACAAGTTTTTCCAGTTGTGGACAATCTACACTAAATGATGGGAAAGTATTGATTAGTGGGGGGTATAATGGCGGCGCCCTAAATGCTGTTCGTATTTATGATATTAGTTCTAATGCATGGAGTAATGCAGTTAATATGTCTGTAGCAGTTTCTTCGCAAGGACAATCAACACTTTTAAATGGAAACGTGGTGATTACCGGAGGTGGGACTGCTAGCGGTACTGGGTTGCGGAATACATCTTTGATATATACTCCTATCGGTACAGGTTCATGGTCTAATGCGGCGAATTTCAATACTGCACGGGATGCGCATGGACAATCTATGCTGTTAGATGGGAAAGTATTGATTAGCGGAGGGAGAATTAATGCTAGTCAAAATACCACTAATACATCGTATATATACAGTGATGATACAAACACATGGACTGGAGCCAGTCCGATGCCTACTAGTTTTTTCGGTCACGGACAATCAATGCTTTCAGACGGCAGGGTATTGGTTAGCGGAGGAACTAATACGGGTAGCGACCCAGTCTTAGCGCCGCTTATATTTATACGCCGATGGGGAAGCCCCCGCAGGCAAATCGTTGAGATGGTGTGTTGTTTACCATATTCGCGGCGAACAAAACAGGCAATAGCCTGTGTCCATACGGACGATACAAGACTGCAATGCGACTACGCCTACATTATAACTCTCACCCTCACACATGACGAACAAACACATCCGTCATGCGCGGGTGACTGCCACAAGCGACGTAGGCGCATTGCCTGCTAGTATATGGGATTACCGTCAATCTACCCTGCCTGACGGTAGGGTTTTAGTTAGCGGGGGATACACTGGTAGTACCGTTAGAACCGTTTATATATATATGCCGAGTAGTAATAACTGGGATATAATGGCGACTTTATCTGCCAGTTTTCATGGACATGGGCAGTCAACGCTTATTGATGGAAGGGTGATTGTGAGCGGGGGGGATGATGGCAGTAATCCTCGTAATAATGTTTATATATATAATGTTGATAGCAATGTATGGTCAAACGCAAGTTCTATGCCTGCAAGTTTTAAGTCACATGGACAATCTACGTTGACAAATGGAAATATTTTGGTTAGTGGAGGATACTCAATAATTAAAACGGCTTATATATATACTCTGAATACTAATATGTGGACTAGTGCTAACTCTATGCCTGAGGGATTCCATGGTCATGGGCAGTCTGTATTGAATGATGGAGATGTATTAGTTGTCGGTGGATATGGTACAAACTATCGTAATATTGTTTATAGGTATGATTATAACCAAAATAAGTGGTCTACTGTTGCCTCGTTGCCTGTAGCACTTAGTGGGTTAAAGCAATCTGATTTATTTAATGGTAGTGTATTGACTAGCGGGGGATTTAATGGTAGTACTCACAATGCAACTTATATATATACTCCTAGCGCAAGTGGTGGTTCATGGACTATTTCCCGTTCAATGCCTGTAGGTTTGTATAGTCACGGACAGTCCACATTGGCGGACGGCAGGGTATTGATTAGCGGGGGGTGGAATGGCACCACCGGGTTTAATGCCGCTTATATTTACACACCGGCGGGGTGGGAGGATTTTCAGGCAAATCGCGCTGACACAAAGTTGATTGATAAATAGTTTTCTTTGGTATACCTTTCTTTTTTTAAAGAAAGGTATAAGGAACTCTCGGAAACGTCCCAACATAGTGGACGTTTTGGGATAGAGGAGCAACCGATTAGATCTTTATGTTGGCAAAATCAAATCCTGTGACGCAGGCGAATTGATTTCGCCGCAGTCACACATCTCAATGCGAAGCGCGTCCAGTACGCGCATTGCGGGGGGATATACATTAAGTCAAGTTTTCTTTGGCATACCTTTCTTTTTCTAAAAGAAAGGTAGAAGGGCTCCCGAAAAACTTTAATTTTTTGGGAAAGAGGAGCGACAACGTAGAGTGTGAGATTTTGCCGAACAGGCAAAACGAACGAAGCGAAGTTTGACGCGACGAGACTGCCACAGGCGTCAGCCGCATTGCCTGCTAGTATATGGGCACACCGTCAATCTACCTTGCCTGACGGGAGGGTTATTGTTAGTGGGGGGAGTGCGAGCGCCAACGGATTTAATCCTTTTAATACTGTTTATATATACACTCCAAAAGATAATGAGTGGAAAGTGGTTGCAACTATGCCTGCAAGTTTTAGTGGACATGGACAATCTGTTTTGAATGATGGGAGAGCAATGGTAAGCGGGGGAAGGAATGGTAGCAGTTATTATGCTACTACGTATATCTATAATTCTGATAGTAATATATGGGCAAGTGCCAGTCCGATGCCTGCAGAATTTTGGTATCATAGACAGTCAACATTAAATGATAATAGAGTAATGGCTAACGGAGGATATCCTAGCGGCATCAATGCTCGCAATACGGTTTATATGTATAATCTTAACAACAACATATGGGTAAGCGCAAGTCCTATGCCTAATGCTTTGTGGGGACAGGGACAGTCTAACTTAATGGATGGCACAGGTAGAATATTAGTTAGCGGCGGAGGAACTAAAGAAAATTGGGCGAGCCCGGTTAATAATACTTATATTTATAATTATGTAGGCAATACATGGTCCAGTGTTAAAAGTTTTCCTATTGCCATTGATTTACATGGACAATCCACATTGTTTGATAACAGGGTGCTGTCCAGTGGGGGACATGATATTAACATCGGTATGTACAATGCCGTTTATATGTACGATATTAACGCCGACACATGGGCTAGCGCCAGCCCACTGCCTGCAAATTTTGGATCTCACGGACAGTCCGTGCTTGCAGACGGCAGAGTATTGATTAGCGGTGGAACGACTAATCTTTCCTCCGGGTTTAGCACCGCTTATATTTATACGCCGACGGGGTGGAAATTTTTTGTGATTGTAAAAAAGTGTTGCAAAATATGGATTTTGTGGTATAATAAACATAATAAGTGAAAGTTTGCGTATTTTTAGAATGTGTAATTAAGATATATTCGGGGGCAATAAATTTGTCATGAAAAGAGTGACTGTCTATGAATAGCGATACAGATAAGTTGATTATTTTAGGCGGCGGCAAGTTGCAGGGGGAAGTTGAAATCAGCGGGGCTAAAAACGCGGCTGTTGCCATAATACCGGCGGCACTGCTTGTTGAGGGAGTATGCCGGATTGACAACGTTCCCGAAATAAGCGATGTTAAGACTATGCTTGATATAATGGAGCAAATGGGGGCGAAGGTGAAGTATATTTCGCCCGGGAACGTAGAAATTGACGCTTCAAGCGTAACGGAATTTTGCGCCACCCATGAAATGGTGAGGAAGATGCGTGCTTCCGCGTACTTGATGGGAGCGCTTTTGGGTCGTTTTAATCGGGCTAAGGTTTCCATGCCGGGAGGATGCGATTTCGGCGTTAGACCTTTGGATCAGCATACTAAAGGGTTTGAGGCGTTAGGCGCTGAAGTGCGAATAGAACATGGGTATGTTGATGTTTCGGCCGAAAGGCTCGCAGGGACTACTCTTTATATGGACAAAGTAAGCGTTGGCGCTACTATTAATGTAATGTTGGCTGCTGTTCGCGCCGAGGGGACAACCGTAATCGAGAATGCTTATGCAAAAGGGCATATTGTTGATGTGGCAAACTTTTTAAACTCGATGGGTGCGAGTGTGAGGGGCGCAGGAACGGACGTTATAAAAATCAAAGGCGTGGGCGGGCTAAGCGGCGGGTCATATACTATTATCCCCGATCAGATAGAGGCGGGTACGTTTATGATTGCTAAGTACGACGCGCGGAGATGTTTTGGTAAAAATATTATTCCTAAGCACTTGGAGTCGGTGACAGCCAAGTTAATAGAAATGGGCGTTTCGGTTGAGGAGTTTGATGATTCGTTGCGTGTAAGCTGCGCGAGGAAACTAAACAAGGCAAACGTTCTAACTTTGCCTTATCCCGGATTTCCCACTGATTTGCGACCTCAGATGCTAACCCTTCTGACCGTAGCGGAGGGACTTCGATTGTAACAGAGGGTGTGTGGGATAACAGATTTAAGTACGTTGACGAGCTTAACAGGATGGGCGCGAACGTTAATGTCGACGGAAAAGTTGCGGTTGTTGAAGGTGTAGCTAGATTGACGGGTTCGCCTGTTTACGCCACAGATTTGCGCGCAGGGGGCGTTGGTTATCGCGGGGCTTATGGCGCATGGTGTAACGGAGATATATAATTTAACGCATATTGACAGAGGCTATGAAAATTTTGAAAAGAAAATAAAGAGCTTGGGCGGGCAGATTACGCGCAGGAAAAGCGCGGACACTCGTTTATCTTCTTCACTGCGAAGGCATAGGGCAAACTGATGGGTTTGTATAAAAATTAAAAAACAAAAGGAAGCTAGCCGGATGATACAGATATGTTCGCTGAGAAGCGGTAGCGGCGGAAACGCTGTTTTGGTGTTTACGGAGAAAACGAGGATACTGGTTGACTGCGGAGTAAGCGGAAAATCCATAGCCGCTTGTTTGGCGGATATAGATATAAAAGCGGACGATTTGGACGCGATACTTATAACACATGAGCACAGAGATCATGTGTATTCTGCGGGGATTATGTGCAGGAGGCATCATATTCCGGTATATGCCAACAAAAATACATGGTATGCGATGATGAAGACAGTGGGGAAGATAAATACCCCGTACATAAAATATTTTGAGGGCGATGTTGATTTTGAAATCGGAGATATAGGTGTTAAGGGGTTTTCGATACCGCATGACGCGGTTGACCCTATCGGGTATTCGTTTTTTAATAAAAGCGACAAGGTTTCGATAGCGACGGATATAGGGCACATTAATGACACGGTATTTGATGCGATTAAGGGAAGCGATATGGTTCTGTTAGAGGCGAACCATGACCTGAATATGTTGGAGATAGGGCGTTATCCGCTTAGTGTAAAGCGCAGGATAAAGAGCAATCAGGGGCATTTATCAAACGAGGCGGCGGGCGAGTTCGCATCTATGCTTGTTAATTCCGGAACGCGCCAGATACTTTTGGGGCATTTAAGTGAGGAAAATAACCTGCCTGAGCTTGCATATGCTACAGTTAAGATGGAATTTGATATGAAGGGCATACAGGTTGATAAGGACGTAAATCTTGACGTTGCCCGACGCGGGCAGATGAGTAAAATATATAAAGCGGTGTGAGATATGCTTACAGTCAACATAATTGCTGTCGGGAAATTAAAAGAAAAATTTTATCAAGACGCTTGCGGCGAGTACGCCAAGCGTCTTTTAAAATACTGTAAGTTAAACGTAATTGAAGTGAAGGACGTTCCTGCTCCCGAAAGCGCCGGCGAAGCGCAGATAAATCAAATTTTGGAAAGGGAAGGGGAGGAAGTTATCGCTAAAATCCCCTTTGGTAAAGGCGGTGGTAGCGCAGTAATTGCCCTTTGCGTGGAAGGGAAGCAAAAGTCGTCTATTGAGTTTGCGGAAAGTATAAAGAAACTATGTATCGGCGGCGTAAGTAATATTACATTTATAATAGGCGGATCTGTGGGGTTGAGCAAAAAGGTAAAAAGCATGGCAGGGGAACGATTGAGCTTTTCGGAAATGACGTTCCCACACCAGCTAATGCGTGTGGTGTTACTGGAACAGATTTACCGCGCGTTTAAGATAAATGAGGGCGGAACATATCATAAATGAGTTTTATTCCAAAGGCGAAAAAATTTTATATGCTTTTATTCCGAAAAAAACACATAATCTGAATAAATGAGTTATAGACATTCGACCGGTTATAATTCCGTTTTCAATATTTTTTATCATGTATTCACTGACTTTGCTTACCTTTGATAATTCTTTTACAGTTAATCCCTTCCTTTCTCTTAATAATTTAATGTTTTTGCACATTTGCATTAGATGTTCATCGTTTTTAATCATTAGTTTTTTCTCCTTAAAAGTTTTGATTTTAAAAAATGTTTAAACCAATTTACAGCGTGCCTCCGTAGCCGCTTTGTTACTTTTGGCACGCCCCAGCGTCGCAATACCCTGCGCTATCTGTTTTTGCCTGTCGGCAAAAAGCTAATCGCTAAGGGATTGCTCCTTTTCCCACAAAGCCAAAGATGGGCTTTGTGGGAGCCCTAAACTCGAATAGGGGCATACCCCCTATTTACCCCCAGTTCCACGCGATACTTTACTGCCCCAACAATTACGATATGCAGCGAAACCGCTTACTCGTTTTCGCTTAATAGGGAAGTAACGTGCAAACCTTAAAACCTTCGTAAGGTGAGAAATATAACTATTTTAAATTTCCTCCATATTCGGCGAGCGAAGACGACACTTTCATATTTCCTCTCAATGATATGTTCACCCATATCTCAAACTTTCATCTTCATTGGAAATCTAAAATAGTTATATTTTCATCAAACACATAATTTAAAAATATATATGTTCCTATGAGCTGTAACTAGATTTCTCCTTTCATGCTGAATGACATAAATGTTTCGGTGTTAACACCTAGTATACGGTATTAACACCGAAAAGTCAATGCTTTTTTGTAATGGTATAATCTTTAACATGAAGTTTCTGAGAGGAGAAATGCTTATGCCATCAAAATTACCTACATTTACCATTAGGGCTGAACAGGAAATTATAGACAAAATCAGATACATAGCAGAGTATGAAGGGAATTCCGGTACTGAAGAAATTGTTAGACTTATAATTAAAAGGATAGAGGAATTTGAGAGTAAAGTAGAAAATAAATGTTGAGGAAATTAAAAAACATTTGAGATAAGAGGAATATCCTATCCGCTTACGACAGAGCAAGAGGAGAGGTACTACAGGGACAGAAAAGACCAGATATGGGCGGTCGCACAAAAGTATAACCCCATTCCTGCGCGGTATGCTCAGTGTATTTATTTTTGGGATAGGCAGTTGAAGTGTTATACTGATATGTGCTCGCAGTTTTTAAACTGCAATTTGGGGCATGGGAACAAAGCTGTGTTTAATGCGATTGACGAACAGCAGTTGCAAATTTCGCACTTATCAGGCAGGTTCTCGGCTGAGTCAAAGCGCGAGTTTGAAAACGCGCTGATTGCTGTTTCTCCTGACAATATGCAAAGCGTTATGTTCACACAAACGGGGCGTGAGGGAATAAATGCGCCGCGAGCTGGCGCAGAGGTACACTAAGAGAAAGAAAGTTTTTATTCAGCATATAAGCAAAAGCCCAAGTCCGATATATGAAGAAGAAACGGAAGAAAAGTTGTCAGTTCTGACAATTCCGTTAAAGGGGTGGAGGCGGGGGCGAGAATTTGCCGTATATTAATTTTTCGATTCCCGACAGAGAGGACGGGTTGTCGCAGGAGAGCGAAGAGGTCGTTTATAGGCATTTGTATGCGCTGAGGGAGCAAATTATATATGAAAATCCAAAAGAGGTCGCCGCGATTGTGGTTGGCTGTGTGCACGGTGAAAGCGGCTGTATAATTGCCTCCCGCGCTTATTTAGCTGGGATTAAGGCGCTTTGCAACGAATTTGGTATAGTTTTTATATGCGATGAAAGGAATACGGCTTTCGGGAGATGCGGGAAGTGGCTTTCCGTTTCAAATTTCAGCATACAGCCCGATATGATAGTGTTTGATAACTCTGTAGTTAGCGGGTATCTGCCAATCGGAGGCGTGATTGTAAGCGATGAGTTTGCAAAGCACGCTCAAAAGGGAAGGTATGAGTACAAAACCGCATTCAAACCGCACCCGCTGGCATATGAGGCGGGACTTGCGACCATTAGGGAATACGAAAAATGCAATCTGCTTGAAAAAGTTCGGGATATGGATAAGGTTTTTAAATCGCTCCTTGAAGATATTAAAGATAGGCGTAAGTGCGTGAAGGATGTATACAACATAGGAATGTTCGGTATGATTGAGATTGTGGAGGAGAGCAATTTTAGGGATATTATAGAGGAGTCAACACTGGGGTACGAAGGAACAATGAAAAAAATCATTTCCATGCTTATAAGTCGCGGGTTTTACACGCATTCGAGAGGACGTAAAATTATAATTGCCCCTCCTCTTGTGATAGAGGAAGGGCAGTTAAGAGAAGAATTTACAGTTTTAGACGATGTGCTGAAAACAGTAGATGAAACAATGATGTAATCAGCAGTCGCCGAAGCAAATATCTACGCTACGGGCGACTTTAACCAGTTCGCCATTAGGGTCAACTGCCTTATTTTGTCCTATTACGTTTCTTAAAGAGTCGCAAGACATCTCGTTGCCCTTTAATGTAACCATGTTTCCGTACTTGCCTTGCATTAAAAGTTCAACCGCCATGTTGCCGTACCTTGTGGAAAGCACCCTGTCGTTCGCGGTGGGGGTGCATGCGCTGAACGTGACCTAAAACAGTAGCGCGCGCCTCTAGACCGACGATTTCTTCAAGCTGGTCGGCAATTTTTGTTCCGATTCCGCCAAGTCTTATTGGGTCGGGGCTATCCTTAACAACCTTGCTGTAGGTTATTTCGCCGGAAACGGATTTCGCGCCCTCAGCGACAACAACGATAGCAAAGTTTTTGCTGCGGCTAACGTTCTTTTTGGCGACCCGCAACTTTGTTTATATCGTACGGAATTTCAGGTATTAAAACTGCATCCGCTCCGCCTGCGATACCGGAGGAAAGCGCGATAAATCCTGCGTATCTGCCCATTGCCTCCACAACGATAATTCTGCTGTGAGACTCTGCCGTGGTGCGGAGCCTGTCAATAGCTTCGGTAGCGGTGCTTACTGCCGTGTCAAACCCGAATGTCGTGTCGGTGGAGCCCAAGTCATTATCGATAGTCTTAGGAACGCCGATAACCTTAACTCCCTTTTCTGCGAAGTCGCGTCCGCTAGTAAGCGTACCGTCTCCGCCCACAACTATCAAAGCGTCAATGCCCGCCTTTTTAAGGTTTTCAACCCCAACATCAGACACGTCGCCATGCTTAACAACTCCGTCTTCTTCGTAGGTGTAGTCAAACAGGTTATCCTTGTTAGAACTGTACAGTATAGTCACCCCGCGGGAGATAATGCCGGAAACCGCATCAAGGTCAAGCGGAATAAATTCATCCCCACCGAGGTATAGCCCTCTGTAGCCGTGTTTAATTCCTACCACTTCAAGCCCGTATTTTAATATAGCGGTTTTTGTAACTGCGCGTATTACGGCGTTAAGTCCCGGGCAATCACCATCGCCCGTCATTATTCCTATTCTTTTGATCTCGCTCACTTTAAAACCTCCAATGAAATTATATGAAATTACGCTCATTGTTAAATTTCTGTCGATATTGTATTATATCTTATTTTTTTACATATTACAATAGTTTATTAAATGTTTTTTACTTTGCATAATATTTTTTCGTTTAATACGAATAATATATGTAATATATACAAAGGAATAAAAACTTTTATGGAATTTAAACATTTTTTTTATCGCACAATCCCTGTTTCTGCTTTAATTTTGTCAATAATTGCTTTATTGGCGCGCGCGTTTAATCAAATTTTATGCTGGTTCATTATCGGAATAGCGCTGTCACTTTTGTATCTGCAAAAGAAGGCGTAAGAGAATGTTTCCTGCCGCTAATTGATTTTATCCATAAAATGAAATCATAATTGTAACATAAGGTCTTACGGTTGCCCTAAAACAGTATTTTTTGTTGCATTATATCATAGTGTATAGTATTTGTCAAAAGCAATCGCAACAAGACCTTTTAATAGGCATAATAAAAGCACATAGGAAATTCACAATCCTATGTGCTGTTTGATGTTCCACGTTTTGGTGACGTGGATTTACCGGCGGAGATGACGGCACCACCTTTATTAGTTACCATCATTTTAAAGTCAATATTTAAAGTAACCATGCGCTTCTGTTATTCCTAATGTCAATAACTTCTATTTCTAAAGCTTTACACAACTTATTTGTGTTAGTATGTAAAGTTATCTTCTGTTGTCTACAGGAATATTTTGCCATATATCTTTTTCAATATGTCGAAAATAGTACGTCTTATTTCGACAAAAAAGCCGTCAATATAATTGACCACTCTGTAGTACATTTGTGCAGGTCACCGTGACCCACTATTCTGCTCCCATCCCGCCGGCGTGTAAATATAAGCGGTGTTAAGAATGCCATCAACTCCAGTTCCGCCACTAATCAACACCCTGCCATCCGCCAATGTGGATTGTCCATGTCGACTAACACCAGCAGTCAACGTTGCTGCACTAACCCAAGAGCCAATATCAGTATCAGGTGTGTAGATATAAACCATATCACGAGCATTGTATCCGCCACTAACTAATGCCCTTCCATCAAACAATGTAGATTGCCTTGGATCTTCTGCGGCTGTCGGCATTGTCGGCGCACTTTTCCACGAACCTATTCCTATATCGCTAGGCGTATATATATAAGTAGTTTTTAGAGGACCATACCCTCCGCTAATTAATGCTCTACCATCATTGAGAGTAGATTGAGTCAGATAGCCGATGTTGGCTGGTAAAGTTGCCACGCTATTCCATATATTTCTACTAGAAGAATATATATAGGAGGTATTAATATTATTGGTACCTGATTTTCCGCCACTAAGCAATACTCTTTCATTTGCTAAAACAGACTGCCCATGTCGGCCAAAACTTTTAGGCATATTTTCTACTCTCGTCCAATTATCACTATTGAAATCATACATATATGAGTACGATAACCAACTACTATTATTATATCCACCACAAATCATTACTCTTCCATCATTCAACGTAGACTGTCCATGATACCAAAAACTAGCAGGCACTGTTGCCACTTCTTCCCACATATTACTACTCAGCATGTATACATATGTTTTGCCACCACCGCTAACAGTGACCCTCCCGTCAGGCAGTGTGGATTGAGCGTGAATGGATATACTAGCAGGCAATGCGACTACGCCGCCTGTGGCAGTCCTCGTCGGCGTGTAAATATAAGCGGTGCTAAAAGCGTTATTGACATCTGTAGCTCCTCCGCTAATCAGCACCCTGCCGTCTAAAAGTGTGGACTGGGCGTGATGCCAAAAACTTGCAGGCATTTGTCCGGCATTTGTCCATATATTTGTATCACTATTGTATATATAAGATTTATTATAACTATCTACAGTGCCGTCATTTCCCCCGCTGATTAATACCTTGCCGTTTAATAATGTAGATTGAGCATGATGTCTTACAATCGATATTAAATTTGTTGCACTTGTCCATGAACTACTATTAGGCGCATATATAAAAGAGGTTTTAAGAGCGGCACTACTACTACCGCCTCCCCCGCTCACTAACACTCTACCATCGTTTAACGTAGATTGTCCAAAAATAAACCTGCCCTCAAGTATGTTAGCTGTTTTTGTCCAATTGTTAGTAATTGGTGTATATACATAAGAAGTGTTTATAATATGCCCTTCAGGCCATGTCCCGCCTGTCCACCCTGCGCTAATCAAAATCTTGCCATCATTAAGAGTGGATTGCCCATGTGAAACTAAGCTTGTAGGCACAGGACTGGCATTTGTCCATGCATTTCCATCATTATTATAGATGTAAACCGTATTACGAGGACTGCTACTATTGCCACCCCCGCTAACCATCACCCTGCCATCATTAAATGTCGATTGTCCAGGTCCGCTAAAACTGGCAGGCAATGTTGCCATCACTGTCCATATATTACTACTTGGTGAATATATATATACAGCATTACCACGAACACCATTAACAAATCCCCCGCTAACCATCACCCTCCCGTCAGGCAGTGTGCATTGACCGTGACTGTATATACTAGCAGGCAATGCGGCTACGCTGCCTGTGGCAGTCATGACGCGCATGACGGATGGGTTTGTCCGTCATGTGAGGGCGAGAGTTATAATGTAGGCGTAGTCGCATTGCAGTCTTGTATCGTCCGTATGGACATGGCGAAAGGTTGGCACCTCCTCTTTCCCACAAAGCCAAAAGCGGGCTTGCAATTCCCGTAACAACGTCACACGAATATTCGGACGAAGCATCATTAGTGGGTGTGTATGGTTGGAATAGTAATTATACCGCCCTAGTGCCAATAGCTTACGGTGTCAAAGGTTTTGTAGTTATTGTGAATAATTTGAGTTGACATGAAAAACGGCTACACCCATAACAAGTGTAACCGTTATTTTTTTATCTCAAATGCAAGCCTAAAATTATTTAACGTCTAAACGTGTAAAAATCGTGCAAGACTGTTTTGAATATAGCAAAACCCTTGATAATTCAAGGTTTTTTTAAATTTGGTGGAGATGAGGCGTTCTCAGATAGATTCACGTCACCCTATCTGTCCTTGTAGCGCTTGGCCGTTGGATCACACTTGATGTATGATTTCAAAATTTTTGCAAAAAAATAATCCCCCATTACTGAGAGATTATTTAGTCTATTATATTTACTTTTCACTTGAAAAATAATCCGCGATAAGCGTTATTCCGTATATCAAAAATGAAGTTCCTGTCATTATCGCCATAGAAAACAGTGTGGCAAAGTAGTGATTTGTAAAGAAAAATCCCAAAAGAACACCTAGTATACTTATTGTAATTGCCATTCCTTTGTTAGGTAATCCGTCTGTGCTAACAGCCATAACGAATTTCATTATACTATTGATAATCAATAATAAACCCACCAGTATAGGGAGTTGTGCGGTAAATTGCGCAAAATTAGACATAATAAGTATTGATGCCAAAACATCTATAATCCCCATGGTCAATATAAACCCTGCATTTTTCACACCTTTTATAGCAGAATATGTGGAGATAAGCCCTATGCCTTTAACAAGCAAGGCAATAACCAAGCCCCAACTAATCCATACCAATGCAAAAAAACCACTTGAATACGCTGCAACAGAGAGTAAAATTAACAAAATACCTCCGAGCAATTCCCAGATTGAACGTTTTTTTGTTTCCATAATAAATCCTCCTAATTTTATTATAAATTTAATCTTTTGTCTTTAATCAAGTTCGCAAGTTCCTCTAAATCTTCTTTTGAAAGTTGTGGCAATTGTTCCAATTTGTCCATAAACATTAAGAGTGTGTCTTTTGTTTTTATCTTTATCATCTCGTTATAAAAAGAAACAACAACCCCGGTAGTAAGCGCTACAACTAAAATTCCGTAAACAGTAATTAGTACAATCAAAATTCTGCCCATAAATGTGACCGCTTGAAAATCACCATATCCTATGGTAGTAAGAGAGACATAGCAAAACCACATTGCATCACCGATTGTATTTATGTTCGGTTCGACCAAACATATTAAAAACGAGATTATCATAAAGGTTATACAAAATCCACAAAATATTTTATTGACACCCGTGATCTTTAAAATCTTGTTCAAAACATTGAGTTTTTTCAAATGTTTTCCTCCTTCTTAGGAGTGGAATAATTTATTATTGTCACCCTAAATAGAGAAACCAATGAAACAACAGTGTCTACTTAATGCATCTTTATTATAACAGATTTAACCAAGAAAAGTCAAGAATTATTAAAAGACATTGGCATTTTGTTCTTTTATAGGGAAATAAAAACACATAGGAAATTGACAATCCTATGTGTTTCAATTATTCCCACGTTTTGGTGACGTGGGGTCATTGGTGGAGATGACGGGAGTTGAACCCGTGTCCGAAAACAAATCCTCACAAGGCACTACGAGCGTAGTTTATGGTTTAATTTTCCCCTCCGTACAAGTCCATAAACAAACTTGCATGTCGGGTAGCTTCATTATTCATGGAAAGGTCAAAGCTTTCCTTCCTCACGTTCACCGCTTAATTTGACGCTTTAACCGACACGCGGTATTATCGGATAAAGCGAGCCGCCTTAATTAGGGCTGACAAATGCTAAATTATTATTTCTGTTAGCGTTTAATTTAAAGTGGGATTTTATAAGCGTTGTCCCTCCAGCTGCTCGCACCTTGAGTATCACTGCCCCCGTCGAAACCATTGCATCCCCTAGTATCGCTACGCTTTACAAGAGGGTCTCACGGCGGGTTAGCACCCGCTGGCAAACCGTCATGAGTTAGTATGTTGTTTATCATATTCGCGGCGATTAAAACAGGTAATAGCCTGCCCCTTGTATATCCCCCTCGTAATAATTTTCGCTCACCGCTCAAATCCTTGATAGGTGTGGCTTTGGCGAAACAAATTCGCCTACGTCACAAAATTTAATAAAAATCTTGCTTTTAACCTGTCTTTCTTCAATATATTAGACTTGTTTTTATAAAATATGTTCCAATCAAATTATCACATTTTATTTCGTTCTTTCAAAGCTCTGTCCATTTTTTCGTTTTGCATCGCGGGCGGCCGTCAGAATCCCGCTTATCATAATTTTTCTTACCCTTACAAAGTCCTAGTTCAATTTTTACCTTCGAGCCATAAAAATATACCTCAAGCGGAATTAACGAATACCCCTCGCGTTGCACAAGTCCGATTAACCGGTTAATTTCGCGTTTGTGCATTAATAATTTCCGTGCTCGTAGCGGGTCTTTGTTGAAAATATTTCCTTTCTCATAAGGACTGATGTGCATACCCATAATTACAGCTTCACCTGTTTTTAGCGAAACGTAACTATCTTTTAAATTAACTCCTTCGCTCGAACAGATTTAACCTCCGTTCCTACAAGCGCTATGCCTGCCTCATATTTATCTTCTACGAAATATTCATGATACGCTTTTTTGTTGCTTGCAATAAGACGTTTTTCGTAATTTTTCTGTTCCATTAAAACATCAATCCGTTTCTTAAATACTTCCCAAGTTCTTCAAAATTTCCACCCGCTCCTGAGTCATACTGTCGCGGTGGCGGATTGTAACGCAATTATCCGTTTCGGAATCAAAGTCGTACGTCATGCAGAACGGAGTTCCTATTTCGTCCTGTCTTCTGTAACGTTTTCCGATACTACCCGCTTCGTCATATTCGCACATAAATTCCTTTGAAAGCTCAGTGTAAATACGGCGGTCGCCCCTTCCGACAGCTTTTTGAAAGCGGCAGAACCAGCCGCCTTAATCGGCGCAATAGCGGGATGAAAACGCATTACAACTCTTGTGTCGCCATCTTCTAAATTTTCTTCGTCGTACGCCTCAACCAGAAGCGCGAGAGTTACCCTGTCGGCACCCAGAGACGGTTCAATGCAGTACGGAATATATTTTTTCGTTCGTTTCGGGGTCTAAATACTCCATTTTTTCACCGCTGTGCACGCTGTGCTGTTTTAAATCAAAATCGGTTCGGTCGGCAATTCCCCAAAGCTCACCCCAACCGAACGGGAACATAAACTCAATATCCGTTGTCGCGTTGCTGTAATGCGAAAGCTCCTCCTTCTCATGGTCGCGGAGTTTGATGTTTTCTTCCGAAATTCCAAGAGATAACAGCCAATTTTTGCAGTAATCCTTCCAATAATTAAACCACTCTAAATCTTCGCCGGGCTTGCAGAAAAATTCAAGTTCCATCTGCTCGAACTCACGTATTCTGAATATGAAATTACCGGGGGTAATTTCGTTTCTAAAGGATTTACCTACCTGCGCGATACCGAACGGTATTTTTTTTTTTGCACTTCTTTGAACATTTTTGAAGTTTACAAAAATCCCCTGAGCGGTTTCCGGACGCAGAAATATCTCGCTTTTGCTGTCCTCTGTTACTCCTTGAAAGGTTTTGAACATCAGATTGAACTTACGGATATCCGTAAAGTTCTTTTTCCTGCAATTAGGGCAAGAAATGTTATTTTCTTTAATAAACTCCATCATTTTTTCGTTGTCCCACCCGTCTGCGGGCGCATTTGTCACATCTTCTATTAACTTATCCGCCCTGTGGCGTGTTTTACACTCCTTGCAATCCATTAAAGGATCGGAAAATCCGCCAACGTGTCCTGATGCCACCCAAACCTCGGGATTCATTAAAATAGCCGCATCAATCCCAACGTTATACGGGCTTTCCTGCACAAACTTTTTCCACCATGCTCGCTTGACATTATTTTTGAACTCAACTCCAAGCGGGCCGTAATCCCATGTGTTTGCTAAACCTCCGTAAATTTCCGAACCTGCGAAAACAAAGCCCCTGCCCTTGCACAACGCGACTATTTTTTCCATTGCTTTTTCATTATTTTTCAATTTGATTACTCCCCTTGCCATTTAATGTATATCTATTATATACTATTTAACTAAGTATTGCAAGGTGAAAAATCCTCCCACCCCGCCGGCGTATAAATATAAGCGGTGCTAAGAGCAGTAGGATAAAAGACGCTCCCTCCCGCTAATCAATACCCTGCCGTCCGCTAATGTGGATTGTCCAAGATTGCTGATTCCCGTAGCTATCGGAGCCGCACTAATCCATGAACCGCTATCAGTACTAGGAATATATAGAGAGACAGTATTAAAATACGTAGTACCATCATACCTCCCTCCGCTAACTAATACTTTGCCATCAAATAATGTAGACTGTCCGGAATCGCGAAAACTTGAATTTGTTGTTGCCGCACTTGCCCACGAGCCTATGCCTGTACTGTCGGGAGTGTATAAATAGACACCTCTACTGGTACTCCCGCTAATCATTACTTTGCCATCTAATAAGGTTGACTGACTAAAATATCCGAATTTTTCAGGTATTGATCAAATGTTTCCCATACATTACAATCTGGTTTATAAATGTAAGCAGTATTTATGTGTCCAGTAATACCTGTAATAGCTCCTCCACTAATAAATATTCTTCCATTATTAAGCGTAGACTGTTTAAGCCCATTAATACCTGTAGCCATTGGCGATGAACTTATCCATTTGTTACTATTGCTATCATAAATATAAGTAGTATTAATTCCGCCACTACCATAACTCCCTC
>JALQSN010000368.1:0-49275 GCA_023690525.1 Holotrichia oblita | reverse complement strand
TTTACAATGTTTAAATCCTTTAACTCTTCTTTTTTTATTGCTCCCGTAAGCAATAAGACGACGCAAAAAGAAATTAAAGACAGCAACATTGACAATCCCAGCGTTACGGTGTTTGGCAAAAACAAGCCCAAAGCCCATTTTGAAAGCAAGCTTACTCCGGCGAACGCTCCTCCGCTAAGCAGAGGCGAAACAATGAATTCGCGGACATTAAGCTTTAGCGGACATACTTTACGCATAGAATTTATATCCAAAAAGCACGTTACGCCGTAGCATATCACAGTGCCCGCCATAGCACCCGTAATACCAATAACGGGAAGAAGTATCAGCGTAAAAATCACTTTGAAAACTGCGCCGTATAATAAATTAAGAGCGGGCTTATGGGCAAGATTTGAGCCTTGCAAAACAGACGTTGCAACCTGCAAAATACTGACGTACAGCACGGAAATACTGCCCAGCGCCAAAAGCACGGAGCCAAGTTTTATATGCTCGGCTGAAAGTCCCCTGCTGTATAATGTACTCATAACGGGATGTGCAAAAAAGCTCAAAGCCAGCATCGCTAAAAGCCCTATGATAAAACTGAATTTTAACGCCTGTCCTACCTGCGCCGAGGCACATTCTTTTTTGTTAAAACATTCGGCAACCTTTGGCAATAGCGCTACGGCAATTGAAAGCGTAATGACTATCGGCATATTGATTATTGAATTAATCGGCCCTGTGACAAGCCCGAACAGCGAAGTCGCTTCCTCTTTCATATACCCAAGCGAAACTAAAAGGTTGATTACAAGTATGCTGTCTATAACTTGGGTCACGGGCATTACCAGCGAGCCTAGCGTAACGGGAATAGCGACCTTGTAAATTTCTTTGAGATATTCGGCGTTCCGCCTTCTTCTATAATTACCGGCAACCGCAATATCGGCCGCCGTCTCAAAATTTAAAGTAAGCGCATTGACTTTTGAACGTTTTTTATATCGCAGGTTAGTAAAAAAGAATTGTATTAACAATACTGCCATAGCTATAATTTCCGACAGCGTTACTCCCAAAAGCGCGCCGAATACAGCCATTTCCAACGAATACTTAATTAAAATTTTTGCAAATGCAAGACCTGCGCTAAGCTTTATAACCTGCTCAATAATCTGGCTTATAGCGCTTGGCAGCATATTCTGCTTGCCTTGATAGTAGCCTCTGAAGCAAGAAATTACCGCGACAAAAAATATCGAAGGCGCAATACCAAGATACGGCAGGGCGGCTTTTGGGTTACCTTGAATAAAAGCTATTTTATCTTTTAAAAGCACAGTAATAGCGCTTGCGATAAGTCCCAGAACCGAAAGCGTAATTAGCGAAATTTTTAAGCACCTGACGCGCTCCCGCCTCGTCGTTTTTTGCTATTTTTGACGATACCACCTTAGAAATTGCGACAGGCAATCCCCCCGACGATATCGTGAGCAACACACGGTATACAGCGGAAATACCATCTGGTACAGACCTATTCCTTCCGCTCCCACAATATTTGTAAGCGGAATTCTGTACAATGCTCCTATTATTTTTGCAATCAGCGAGCAGACCGCCAAAACGCCCGCTCCCTTCAGAACCTTATTCATACTGCTAGTATGCGTTAAAATAAAAAAATCTTCCAACAAATGCCGGAAGATTTTTTATATAAGCGATTTTAGAAAATTATGAAAGAATAGAGTGGGTGTCAGACGGGCGGCAAGCGCGGTTCCGAGCGACTACGCCGTATATCTAATACGCACAGGAGCGAGGGTTCCGTTTGCCGTCCGTCTGACACCCATTATATTCTTTCAGGATTACTCTTCTTTGATTGCTCCTACCGGACACTGCGAATCACACGCACCGCAATCAATACACTCAGACGGATTTACAACATAAATAGAGTTGCCTTCCGAAATAGCGTTTACAGGACATTCTCCGGCGCACGCACCGCACGAAATACATTCATTATTAATAACTCTTGGCATAAAAATAAACTCCTTATATATATAATTTTATACAATTATAGTAGCACTTACAGAACTTTATGTCAAGTTTTTTATTAACAATAAATGACAGCGCCGGAATAATAATATTTTAAAGTCTTTAAAAGGATTTGCTTACTCAAGCCCTTTTAGTTCATCTCCCGAAGCATCGTCTGTTTCAAGCGCGTCCATATTTGAACCTTTGCCTTTAAAATTAATTTCAACAAGAGGATAATCCGAGAAAATGAAGCTTTCCTTATCGGTAATTTTTAGCCTTACGGTTTCTTTCAGCTGGTTAAGCCCTATTACAAGCCCTTCCTTGCCGTCAGTTGCCGTAACGGTAGCGCCGACTCTCGGCATACGGCGGTTAGTTTCGACATAATGAGCATTCTCGTATTCAAGACAACACATAAGCCTTCCGCACAGTCCGGAAATTTTTGCGGGATTAAGAGAAAGATTTTGATTTTTTGCCATTTTTATAGAAACGCGCGTATAGTCATTAAGATGTCCCTTACAACAGCACACTCTGCCGCAAGGCCCTAAGCCTCCCAGCATTCTGCATTCGTCCCTTGCTCCGATTTGGCGCAATTCAATTCTGGTATGAAACGCTGAGGCAAGTTTTTTGACAAGCTCGCGAAAATCCACTCTGTTGTCGGAAGAAAAATTGAACAATAAGCTTACTTTCGTCAAAAGTAAACTCAATATCCACAAGCTTCATATTAAGCCCGCTTTTTTCTATTATATCGCCGCAAAGCGCCATAGTTTCGTCATATTTTTTTTCATGCTTTTCTACTTTGGCTATATCTTCCGGCGTCGCAAGCCTCATAATCGGTTTCAGCGGCGGTATTATTTTATCTTCGGTTATTTCCGAGGGCATAAACGCGACTGTTCCGAACTCCACTCCGCGCGCGGTTTCCACAATTACGCCGCCGTTCAGCGCGTACTCGTAATTTCCCGCCTCAAAATAATAAACCTTAGGCGTTTTTTTAAATTTTATCCCTACAACTTTCGGCATTTTTTCTCCTCTTATTTGTAATTATGTTTTTTATTTTCCGCAAAATTAAATATCAGCTCGTCAATAATACTGTTTACATTTCCGTGACCTTTAATGCGTTCCTTTGCGTTTGCAATCTTTGGCATTATTTCAAGTATTGCGTCCAAAGAATACATAGCGCTTAAAGTATCAATATCGGACATATTGCTTTTTAACATTACTAAATCTTTCAAATTATTATGGCATACCATTATATCGCGAAAAATTATTTCAAAAAAATCTAATATATCAACCAAGCTGTCCTTTTAGTTTATAAGCCGCGACGCGCAAGAGAGCGCATTTTTTGAGCTTTGCAGCGACAAGAGCGTAACAAGCGCGGTTTCAAATACCTGAATATATTTTTTCTCGGTCAATAAATTATGGCGGCAGCTTTCTAAATTACCTCTGCACAAAGATACGATTTCAAATCTACTTTATACGCCGGTTTATTTTCTTCAATTAAAGCGTTTTTTATATAATTTTCTGAAAACGGCGCAATGTCTATTTTTTTGCAGCGTGATATTATTGTAGGTAAAATATTATTAACAGAAGTACAGTTTATTATAAAATATACGCATTCCGGCGGATCTTCCAAAGTTTTCAAAAGCTTATTTTGGCAGGAAGCGTTCATTGTTTCGCCGTAATTTATAATATAAAACTTTTTATCGCCCTCGGATGGCCTATAATAAAGCGTATCCGAAATTGCGTCTATGTCCGCCGTTAAAACAGTCTCCATTTCAAAAGGAATTATTTTAATATCGGCGTTATTCCCTTCATACGCTAAGCTTTTCTTTTCCCCTTAAGATTCAGATTTTTTGCCGCAAAAGATTTTTGAAAGAGTAAACAGCGCCAGCTTATCGTTTGACACAAAAATATACGCGTGGTCAACCCTGTTTGACAAAATATCCCGCTCTAAGATTTTAGCCGCAGCGCAGTTTTCTATTAAGTTAAAAAATAAAGGCTTGCCCATTTTTCCCTTTTATTAAATATAGACGCTACTGTCTTTAAAGTAATTTTTGTCATTCTGAGCATAGCTCAAAATTTCTTCGAAGAATCTCAACTATAAAAAGTTTAAATCTGTTGAGATCCTTCAAAGGTAGCGCGTTTGAGCAGAATCAGGATGACTTTTTTTGTCAAAGCTTGAGTTTAAATTTATAATTTTCCTCTACATTCATCACAAATACCGTCGCCCCGCCCACTACAATCTCGCCGCCCAGCGAAGAGGGCATTTTGTAATCAATATTAACGTCGGTTGCGTGATATTTTCTTTTATGCGTTGATACCCTCAGAATGTCAAGCGCCGCGGCTTTTCTTTCGTCGTGCACCGCCGAAATAACCGTAGTCATACCGCTGCGCAAAAATCCGCCGCTTGAGCCTATTTTAGTTAAATAAAATCCGCCCTTCATCATAGCCTGCGTAACCTCTTTAACGTCGGAATCGTTAATTACCGCCATAATCAGTTTCATAATTTGCCCCTTTATAAAATATTTCTTTCTTTCAAAACCCCTACAATATCTCTGTGAACTTTTTGCGCGGAGTCAATAGTCAATAAACGACTCTATCTTTATTATTTTCCGCTATTTCCTTAAAGCCTTCATAAACTTTTTCGTGAAAAGCAATATCTTCGCTCTCTAACCTGTCGTTCTTATCCGCGCCGCCCTTTCTCATAAAGCCCTAAGAAAGGGTCTAAATCCAAAAACAACGTCAAATCAATTTTTTCCCCATCGCAAGCAAATTCATTCAAAAGCTTTATTTTTTCCTTATCTATTCCCCTCGCGTACCCTTGATATGCTAAGGTTGAGTCGGTAAATCTGTCGCAGAAAACTATTTTTCCGCTTTTAACAAGCGGAATAATTTTATTTGTGACATGCTGCCGCCTTGCCGCGCAATAAAGTAAAAGCTCCGTGCCGCCGTCCATATTTTCAGTGTTTTTATCCAAAATAACTTTACTTATTTTTTCAGCAATTTCGGTTCCGCCCGGCTCGCGGGTGAAAAACCGCGTCGATCCTTTTTATTCTTGCAGTAATTTAACCTGCGTACTTTTACCTACGCCCTCGCAGCCTTCAATTGTAATAAAAAAACCTTTTTTACCCATTTTTCCTACTTTCTTTTTCACTTCGAGCGCTTTTCAGCCTGTTAAATTTATCTTCGTCGTCAAACGGAGTTGCTATAAATACGGTATACCTTTCATAATACATTTCTGCGGCAATCTTTTTTAAGAACAATTTTTCGTACAACCCTTTTCCGTCAAGTGAAAATTGGCTTGCATCAACGACAATCCGCGTAAAATCATCGTTTTGCAAAAGTGCAAATTCTTTTTTAACCCGTCTATATGTTTTTTTAAAATATCGTAGACCGGCTTTTGAAGCTGCCCGATATTGAGTGCGTTTTCAAGCGAGCTTAAGAGCGGATAAACGGGCTTGTGGTACCAAGGTTTTTAAGCGCGGTATCCGTATCTTGCAAAAGTTTTTCATTGTTAACGGCAAGATATGCGCCCATAGTAAGAGCGCAAAGAGTTTTGTGGGCGACATATTGCAAAAATCGGCTGTTTTTGCAAAACACTTAGGGAATAAATCTTCCCTTAAAGAAAAATGCGCGCCGTGAGCCGAGTCGGCTATCAAAATTTTTTTGCTTTTTTAACTGCTTCTATAACGTCGTAAGATACCTGCGCCAAAATAATCGGGGCTTGTTATTACAACAGCTTTCGCGCTTTTATGCTTTTTATCGCAGCCGTTACCTGTTCTTTTGTTAACGGAAGAGCTAATCCGTCACTAACAGTGTTTTCTATTATAAAAACTTTTTTCTTCGATAGGCTTGCCCCTTCGAACACCGACCTGTGCGAATTTGCGCCCGCGATAATATCGCCGTCGACCGCTAAAATCGCAGCTTTTATACCCATTGACGAGCCGCCGGTCAAAAATCTTAAATGCTTTGTTCCAAAAACTTTGCCGCCGCTTTTTTTGCGCCTTTTCAATAAGATTTGACGGAAAATAATCACCGTTACAATTTCGGTTATATCGTCGCGCCATAAAAATCCTTTATGTCCGGGCGTATGCCAGCGGTCAGTGATTTGCCCGTTATATTCTTCTGTTTTTTCAAATAATCCCATATGCCGCCGTCTTACCCGTAAATCTCAAAAATTCTTTTAATACAAAAAAGGTCTGATTATTTTTTGGGTCAGCTTTTTTTGTTATAAGAACCGATATTTTTACTGTTTTTGTTTATAAAAAGAAAAAATTCGTTGTCGTATGTAACCGTATCGGTGTCGGGAATAGAATATTTTGCTAAATTTTTCGAGTTTTTCAAATTATCTATACGCACTCCGTAAATTTTACCGCCTGTCTCTACCCTTTTAACCCGTTCGTCAAGGCGCAAAAATTCTATATCGTCTCTACCTTCTAGTCCGCACAAGCGCAAAACATTATCATCAAACGGCAAATATGAAAGCGCGTTTTCAAAATTTTGTCCGTCCCCGCTTACATAATTTTTCCCAAATACTACGCAATCTGAAGAAACAGCGCCGTGCGTTGAAAAAAGCGTGCCGTAATCACTTGATGTGGGCGACACAAATTCAAGGTAAACTATTGATAGTATATTTTCGCCGTATGTTTCTTTATCATAGCTTTCGCTTTTCATACGTGTTTTAACATTTTGTTCAAATTCATTGGCTTTAGATTCATAGCAAGAAAAAAATATGTTCAATTTTTCAATTTCACGCTCAGCGTTAATTTGATTGAAAGCAAAAACAACTAAAAATATAGCGGCGGCAACTAAAAGAATGTATTTGTACCAGTCGTACTCGAAATGGTCGCTTACGCGTTGTTTTGTTATTTTATTATCCATATTTTCTCTTTACTTGCGAAATTTCATCGCAGACCGCAAAACTTATTTTTTTTTTCAAAGGTTTCATTGTAGGGAACAGTATAACATCACGGATTGATGAAGAATTTGTTAATAGCATTACCATTCTGTCAATTCCTATTCCTAGTCCCCTGTCGGCGGCATACCGTATTCAAGCGCGGTGACAAAATCGTCGTCGGTCGCCTGCGCCTCGTCGTCGCCTTTCTTACGCAAAACGCTTTGAGCATCAAAACGTCGCGCTGGTCAATCGGATCATTAAGCTCGCTGTAAGCATTACCCATTTCCCGCGCGTATATGAAAAATTCAAATCTGTAAGTAAAGTTTTCGTCCGTTTCCAATTCTTTTGCAAGCGGGCTGACTTCAACGGGATATTCGGTAATAAATACAGGCTGAATAAGCTTTTTTCTACAAGCTGGTCAAAAATGAGATAAAGGATTTGCCCTTGACTTGCAGACTTGTCCAAAACCGTAACGCCCGCTTTTTTAGCCGCTTCCAGCATTTGCTCACGCGACAATGCGTCGTAATCAAGGCCCGTATATTTTTTTACAGCCGCGCGCATTGTAAGTTTTTCCCACGGCGCCGCCATATTAATTTCGGTATCTTCGTATTTAATAACATCCGGCAAGTTAAGCTCATTTAAAACAAAGAATAAATATCCTCGGTAATTTTCATCATATCGGTGTAATCGGCGTAAGCCTGATAAAGCTCCATCATTGTAAACTCAGGATTATGCTTAATGTCCATTCCTTCGTTTCTGAACATTCTGCCCAGCTCATAAACCTTTTCAAAGCCGCCGACAATAAGTCTTTTTAAATAAAGCTCGGGCGCGATACGCATAAACATATCCAGGTTCAAAGTATTGTGATGAGTAACAAACGGCCTTGCGCTTCGCTCCTCCCGCAATAGTATTCAAAATAGGCGTTTCAACCTCTATAAAACCGCAGTCATCCAAAAATCTGCTTATTGCGGAAATTATTCTGCTCCGCGCGATAAAATTTGCTTAACCTCAGGGTTTGCAATAAGGTCGACATAACGCTGACGGTAACTAAATCGTTATCCTTTAAACCGTGATATTTTTCGGGCAGAGGCAAAAGAGATTTACTCAAAAGCGAAAAATGCGAAACGTTAACGCTGATTTCGCCCTTATGCGTTCTGAAAACCACGCCCTTATGCCAATGATATCGCCGATATCATATTTTAACCACTCTTCATACAGAGCCTCGCCGACGGTATCAATCTTAATATAAATCTGAATGCGCCCGCTGTTATCAAGAATGTGAGCAAAGCTTGCCTTACCCATTACTCGCTTTGTAACAATCCTTCCCGCAATAGTAACAGGCTCATTTTCAAGCGTTTCAAAATTACTAAAAATATCTTCGCTCGAATGCGACTTATCAAATCTGACGGTCTGAAACGGATTCTTACCGGCGGCAACGGCGTCTTTGAGCTTTTCGCGCCTTACCCTTACTATTTCGCTATAATCAATTTCTTGTTCAGTGTTTATATCTGTCTTTATTTTTTCGTCCATAAATTTTATACTTATCCTTTTAAGTTTTAAATAAGAGAGTAAGTGACAGGCGGATAGCAAACTGGTTCTAAAGCGGTCTCATGCAAGCCGAACAAGGCATAAGCCTTTGAGAAAGCCCCATAATCGCGATAATGTAATCCTATATTTAATACGCATGTGAGCGAAGGCTCCGTTTAACGTCTGTATCCCGCCTGCTATATTTATTTAAAGGATTTTCTCGATTTTGTATTTGATTATTCCGCTAGGAGTTTTAGCGTCGACTTCATCGCCTTTACGGTGTCCTAAAAGAGCCTTGCCGATAGGCGACTTTCAAAATACGGCCCTCCATAGGATTTGACTCGTGGGTGCCGACAATAGTATATCGTAAACCTCCGCGTTTCTAGTATCGGCAATCTTTACCTTTGAGCCGATGTCAATCTTATCGCCTCTACCCTTTTCTTCGATAATTTTCACGTTGCGGAGTTTCGCCTCGATTTCGGCAATTTCCGCCTCCATTTTCGCCTGCTCATCTTTAGCAATATCATATTCGGCGTTTTCGGATAAATCGCCAAACTCTCTCGCTACTCTTATTTTTTCAGCCGCGTCGGCTCTTCCGTTTACTTTAAGCTCGTAAAGCCTTTCCTCAAGTTGCTTTTTGCCCTCGGCGGTCATAAAAATTTCAGCCATTTTATTAACTCCTTATAGATTGTATTTTTATAGTATAACTTAACTGTTACAATTTGTCAATTTGTTTCCCGTGTGTAAGGTGTGAAAATTGATGAGCCTTATTTTTTATCTTCCAACTCTTTTACAAACTCGCCTATCCTTTTAACCGCCTCGGTTAAAACGTTCATACTTGCAGCGTATGCGCACCGTACAAAATCAACGGAATTATCGCCGAACGCGCTGCCCGGAACGACCGCGACTTTTTTTGCCCTGAGCAGTTTTTCCGCAAATTCATCGCCCGATAAGCCCGTGCTTTTAACGCAAGGAAATACATAAAATGCGCCTTTGGGTTCAAAAGTTTTTAAGCCTAAATCGTTAAAAGCGCGAACCAAAAAACGCCTTCTCATATCGTATTTATCGCGCATTTCATTTACCGCGGCAAACGAATTTTCTTTAGCGGTAGTCAACGCCGCAAGCGCCGCGTGCTGGCTTACCGTAGGCGCGCACATAATTGTGTACTGATGAATTTTAACCGCATACTTTAAAATTTCTTTGGGTGCCGCCATAAATCCGATGCGCCAGCCCGTCATCGCGAACGCCTTTTGAAAAGCCGTTTATAACGATTGTACGCTCTCTCATTCCGTCAAATTCCGCTATGGATATATGTTTGTTTCCGTATGTAAGCTCCGCGTAAATTTCGTCCGAAATAACGACCAGATTCCGCTCCTTTATCAGCGGAATAATTTTCTCCAACTCTTCCTTTTCCATTATCGCGCCTGTAGGGTTATTCGGATAAGGCAAAATTATGACCTTACTACGAGGCGTTAAAGCCGCTTTTAAGGCTTGATATGTGAGTTTGAACTCATTGTCCATATCGCAAAATATCGGTTTGGGCACGCCGCCTACAAGGCTTACGTTAGGAACATAGCTGACGTAGGAAGGCGACGGAACAAGCACCTCGTCGCCTGCGTTTACGACGGTGCGTAAAGCCAGATCTATAGCCTCGCTCGCGCCTATTGTAACGAGTATTTCTTCCTTAAAATCATACTCTAAATTAAAGCTATTTTTTAAATATAAGGCTATTTCTTTCCGCAGCTGCGGCATACCAAAATTTGAAGTATATGCCGTATGCCCCTTCTGAACAGACTTAATAGCCGCATCCCTGATTTCCCACGGAGTGACAAAATCAGGCTCGCCCACGCCTAAAGACAGAGCGTCGGGCATTTCGGCAACAATATCAAAAAATTTTCTTATGCCGCTCGGCTTGATATCCTTAACCGTTTTATTTATTATACCGTCATAGTTCATGGCTGAAAAACCAGCCTTTTATTATCGCTGTGCTTTTCTAAAACTACGCCCTCTGTCTTGTATTTTTTGAGGATAAAATGCGTTGCAGTCGATAAAACTTTATCCATTACCGACAGCTTTTCGCTCACAAATGACGCAACCGTTTTTAAATTTCTACCCTCGATAAACACGGCCAAATCGTAAGCGCCGCTCATAAGATAAACGCTTTTTACTTCCTCAAACTGATAAATATCCTCGGCAATACTGTCAAAACCTTTCGTATGCATAGGGCTTACCTTGACTTCAATCAACGCCTCCACCTTTTCGATATCTAATTTTTCCTCATTAATTATCAAAGAATACTTGACGATTACGCCGCTTTTTTCCATTTCGTCAACGGCCTTATTTACCGTTTCCTCCGAAGCTCCGAGCATTACGGCAAGCTTAGAGTGTTCGATTCTTGAATCTTCTTTTATAACATTAAGTATCTTCTGGCTTAAATCTTTCATAATATTTTACTCCTGTCCGTAATTTATATTTAACGGCTATTTATTAATCGACGCCAAAACGCCGCCGCAAAGAATTATCTCTTTAAGCCTTTGCGTTAAGTCAATATTCATTTTATATTCTTTATTTTTGGTAACATTTTTTACAATAACGGTATTGCCTTCCTTTATCTGCCCGGCGGCGTTTTCGATACGCAAAACGTCGTTTAACTCTACGGTATTATAATCATTTGAGTCAGTAAACACAAGCGGTAAAATTCCGTTATTTACAAGATTATCCTTATGGATTCTCGCAAACGATTTTGCAAGCACTGCCTTTATGCCTAGATACAGCGGCACTAGCGCGGCGTGTTCACGGCTTGAGCCCTGCCCGTAATTATCCCCCGCCACTATAAATCCGCCGCCCGCTTGTTTTGCTCTTTCGGAAAACTTAGCATCAACGGGACTGAGGCAATAGTCCGCTAAATAAGGAATATTAGACCTGTACGGTAAAAGCTTTGAGTTCGACGGCATGATATGGTCGGTCGTAATATTATCCTCTAAAATAATCAGAGTCTTCCCCTCTACCGTATTTTCTAAAGCCTTAGCCTTTGGAAACGGTTTAATATTAATACCGCGTTCGACTTCAATATCTTTAAAATCGTCCGGCCTTAAAATAAGGTTATCGTTAATAATGAACTTTTGCGGCATTTGCGGTACTTGCACCGCGGCGTAATCCGACGGGTCGGCTAAATATCCTTCTATTGCGCTGAACGCGGCGGTCTCGCACGAAACAAGATAGACCTGCGCGCTTTCTGTTCCGCTGCGGGCAAAAAAGTTACGGTTAAAAGTACGTAAGGACACCGCGTTGCTTTTCGGCGATTGTCCCATACCGATGCACGGGCCGCACGCGCACTCAAGGATTCTCGCTCCTGCGTTTATCATATCGGCAAGCGCGCCGTTTGACGCTAAAGCCGCAAATACCTGCTTTGAGCCGGGGCTTATCGTAAGCGATACATTAGGGTTAACTGTTTTGCCCTTTAAAATCTGCGCGACAATCATTAAATCCGCAAATGAGGAATTAGTGCATGAACCTATACAGATTTGGTCAACCTTGATTTTTCCTATTTCCTTAACAGTTTTAACGTTATCGGGACTGTGAGGACAAGCGGCAAGACAAGCTAGTTCCGATAAGTCGATAACTATTTCCTCATCGTACTTAGCTCCCTCATCCGCCGATAACTCCGTATAGTCTTTTTCACGGTCTTGAGCACATAAAAACTGTCTTGTCATTTCGTCGGAGGGGAAAATCGACGTTGTCGCGCCAAGCTCCGCGCCCATATTTGTTATAGTAGCGCGTTGCGGTACGGTAAGGCTTTTTACACCCTCGCCTGTGTATTCGATAACTTTATTAACACCGCCCTTTACGGTCAGACGCTTTAAAACCTGTAAAATTATATCTTTTGCGGCAACATTGCTTTTCAGCTTTCCTTTTAATTCCACCTTTACAACCTTCGGCATTGTAAGATACAGCGCGCCGCCGCCCATAGATACCGCCACGTCAAGCCCGCCCGCACCGATTGCAAGTGAACCGATACCGCCGCAAGTGGGCGTATGGGAGTCCGAGCCTAAAAGCGTAAAGCCGGGTACGCCGAAACGCTCTAAATGAACCTGATGACAAATTCCGTTGCCCGGCTTTGACACGTAAATTCCGTGCTTTAGCGCAACAGATTGTATGTACGCATGGTCGTCCGCATTTTCAAAACCGCTTTGCAAGGTATTATGATCAATGTATGCAACACTGCGCTTAGTTTTAACCTTATCTATTCCCATAGACTCGAATTGAAGGTACGCCATAGTACCCGTCGAGTCCTGCGTAAGAGTCTGATCTATGCTAATGCTGATTTCGCTGCCGGCTTTCATTTCGCCGCTGACCAAGTGCGCTTTAATAATTTTTTGAGTTAAGTTCATTTTATTCGTCCCGCTTTATATTAGTTTAATGAATTATATAATAAAAACGCCTTATAAGTCAACTCTTTACGGCTTGCGAGATGGGCGCAAATAGTGTTCATTGATACAGTCTACAGGCGGCACTTTGACTCGGTTGTGCACATGAAGTACACGCCCTTCGCACAAAATGCCGCCTGTTGCCCGTCTGAATGGCACTCTTTACGCCCATCGTTAAGAATGCATATGACAAAAACATTATCGCTCATTTGCTTTTTTTGTAGCATTATGGTATAATTAAAACAATTTTCAGAGTTTGAGATTAATTAAGAAGAGACGCGCCGGGACGGCAGTCAAAAACGACAAAAAAATTTGCTAAAGCTTTTTGTCATTCTGAGCCTTGCCCCAAAGGTTGGCTAACGAAGAATCTCAACCTATTAACTAAAGGAACTATACTATGTTAAAAATTTGGGCAAAAACAATGTCAGACCATAAAATTACAAAAGACCTTATGTATAAAAGGTTTGAAAAATACGACAGCGAAAAATTTATGGATTATCTTGTAGAGATATGCTATGAATTAGATATCCCTACTCCCGTAGTTTTAAAATCTCATAATCAGAATTTTGAAGCTTTCCGAATTACCCGTTTTAAGAAAAACGATTTTGTCGAAAACGTTTATTTTGATATGCTTGTTTTAGAGAATGCAAGCGAATAAAAGCTGATGCTTCCGGCAAATGGCGCTATCGCTTACCGACCAACGCAAATTGGGTAAACTCAATTTGGTCGGACTTTTGGTTAACGCCACCGACTAAACGCAAAACAGTAAACTGTTTTGGTCGGACTTTTTTAATGAGTCCTTCCTCGAAGCGGTTCTTCGGAAGACGATAAAAATATTGCAGTCGGAATTTTCAGCGGAGCCAATTCAGTTTACGAAATGAATTCACAAACTGCGGTTTTAAAATTTCTCTGTCATTCTGAGTCCGCCCCAACGCACTCCCCTCGAAGAATCTCAATCTGCTGTTTTTAAGGATTTGAGATTCTTCGATAGCCAACCGCTGGAGTACGGCTCAGAATGACAAAAAATTTTTTTACTGATACAGTATCCGCTATTCTTTTACCGCCCACTTTTTTTAGCTTTTATAAGCGCCTGCTTCCCCTGCTCAATTGCGTGAGGGACAAACTCAACCATAACGGGAGTAAACTCGTCAAGAGCCGACGCCTTTAAAATTTGCTTAAAAACCGCCTTATTCATTCCCGACAAAAATTCCTCTGCCGTTTCCCAATGCTTAGAGCTTTTCAGCTCTTCAACCTCAGTTTTCCATTGAATCAGTAAATCCTGCATTTCCATAGTACATAGCTTTTCCAATTTTAAAAGCTATATTCTATTTTAACAACTTTTCAAATAGAATATTGTATGAGTATTTTAGAAGCGTTTATTTTAGGCTTAGTACAGGGATTGACAGAATTTTTGCCCGTATCAAGTTCGGGGCACACAATTTTAGCCGGCAAGCTGTTAGGAATAAATTCCGTGCCGGTCGCTTTTTCGCTGATTGTACACCTTGCGACGCTGACCGCGCTCTTAATTGTAATGCGGAGCAAGGTTTTCCCGCTTATTAAAAAACCCGTCCAAAAAAAGACGGGACTGATAATAGTAGCGACAATACCGACAGTTATTATAGTTTTTGCTTTTCAAGACCTTTTTAAAAACGCGTTTGACGGCAAATGGCTAATCTACTGTTTTTTAATAACGGGAATACTTTTGGTCGTATCGGGCTTCAAACCAAAAAAGATGCTAAAACCCGACGTATCATATTTTGACGCGGTTGTCATAGGCGTGGCGCAAGGCCTTGCCGCAATGCCGGGAATTTCAAGAAGCGGCGCTACGATAGCTGCGGGCAATATGCTTAAAATAGAAAAAGAAGAATCGGCGAATTTTTCATTTTTAATTTCTATACCTATAATAATAGGCTCGTCCGCCGTAGAATTAATCACGAACCGTTCCGCTGTCGGAATACAAATATTACCGCTCATTACCGCATTTTTCGCCGCATTTATTTCGGGACTGCTCGGCGTAATATTGCTATTAAAAATTGTCAAAAAACATTCTCTCGACGGCTTTGCGATTTACCTGTTTGTGTTATGTATTTTCATGATAGTAAACGACCTGTATTTACATTTATATTAAACAAAAAAGCAATCTCTTCGCGGTTGCCAGATTTTTTGAGGGCTAAAGTAGAACCTGACCTTTTTTTAAGTTTTTTAAGTTGTTAATTCCTAAGCTATTCCCCACGACAATTCTCTTAATGCCTATGAACATCCCCATATCGCAAAGTAACTCGCCAAAACAATAACTGTCTATTAATGAAAGCTTATTAGATGTATAAGGTGGCTTGACATACAAACACATAGAGCCGCCGCAAAAAGGACATTTGATAAAGTGTTTTTCAATCTTTTGCGACACTTCTTTAAGTGCATTATCGCTAACTGTGTTTCCTAACGAGGTCCACCTTTTATATTTTCTAAATTCGCTACGTAACGTGCCGAACTGGCTATATTCTTGTTGTATTTGCTGTGATTGTTCAGGCGAAGCAACCTTTAAAGCTCTTTCTAAATTTATCTCGTGTTCAGTATCTGATAAGATACGAAGATTTCTTGTGCTGCATTTCACCAACCCGAACCAACCTCGGCAGTCGTTGGGATTTTCTTTAACGGCAAACTCATATTGTTCTTTGGCCCTTGCATAATCGGGCAGACTTAAAAAACTATCTCCGTTTTTAATATAGTCTTCAAATCCTTTTCCATTTACGCCATAAATATTTTTTGTAATATTTTGCGTTGTGTTATGCGTAATATTTTGAATATTTTGAATTATGTCTTGCTGAATAACCGCCTTAGTTCCGCAATGCATGCAAAAGCAAAATTCTTTTGAATTGTCTATTTCTATTTGACCGCCGCATTGCTTGCAGGTTAATGTAATAAGCCCCATTCTTTCTCCCTAAATATAAAAATTTTTGAATAATATCATTATTATATCAAAAAAAGGATTAAACTTCAAGCGGTTATAGCATAGTTAAATTATGTACGTTATCTATTTAGAAGATAATCTATTGGTACATAAAAAAATTGAGCAAGAAACTATGATTTCCAAATCAATATTTAAAAACCTCCTATGTTTTCCAATTATATCATAGGAGGTCTTTGAAGCCAGTTTGCATTCTCATAGTCTTTTTATTTAGAAAAAAATTTTCCGATTTATAGCTAATTCAAAATTGCGATAAAAAGATTCAGATAGCCGACGTACATAAGCCACATAACATAAGGGATAAGCAGTATAAAAGCAATGCGGCTTATTTTAATATTAATAATCATATTCATAACGCTTAGCGAAAGCATAATGCTCAGCCAGATAAAAGACATCGTGTACGCGTGCGCCACAAAAAACATTGGAACCCAGGTCAGGCAAAACATAAAGCTTACAGTCCAAAGCGTAATGCTTATTTTTTTGTATGAAAGCATTTCTTCATCACGTGTAATGTCCGCACGCATAACAAGATAAAGCGACACACCCAGCAAGGCATACAGCACAGGCCATACAATCGCAAATACAAAATCAGGAGCTGCCGCGGGCGGAGTTAACAGTCCGCTGTAACCGACGTAGGATTTACCGAAATAACCTGAAAGCATACCAAGCGCCAATGTCGCGCTGATATATAACAGCATTGTTACAAAATTAAATTTTTGTCCCTGAAGAGGTTTAACTTTTACATTTTCCATACAAGTAGTATGTCAATCTTTGCTTTAAAATTATTCACATTCGTTTTAAAAAATCATATATTGTACTAATAGCATAGCGGAGCGGGAACGAATCGAACACGTCTTTAAGCCGCTTACGGAGGAAAATTTTATGTCAGAAGTCAATCAGTACAATTATGAAAAGAAAGAAATAACCGGCGGCGAAGAAAAAAAGACCGAGGTAACCCAAAACAAAAATTATGAAGAAAAACAAAACGGCAATAAAGAAAATAACGTAAAATGCAACTGCGCCGCATGCCTTGAAAGACGCAAAAAAGAGTGCTGCGAATGTTGTTGCGACAGATGCAGGGAAAAGCGTGAACAGCGCGAACAATGCCGCTGTGATGAACGCCGCTGCCAATGCAGATGCGGTTTTTGTTTTAAGCAATCCTGCAGGGGCGGATGCTTTGGTTTCAGAATAAAGTTTTAAATTGCGTACAAATCCTTTCTATTAAAAAAGTAAAAGGTAAAAAAAAAGCGGACAGCAACTAATAAATACTATCCGCTTTTGCAATTTATAACTAAATTTCTAAATACTCGTCATAGGTCATATCCCTGTCAAAAATCTTAGTATTATCAATTTCGATAATACGGTTAGCGACAGTTGAAATAATTTCTTCGTCATGAGAAACAAACAGCATATTGCCTTTAAAATTTGTCATGCCTTTATTCAATGCAGTAATGCTTTCCAAATCGAAATGATTTGTCGGCTCGTCAAAAATAAGGAAATTTGCGCCCGCAAGCATCATTTTTGAAAGCATACAACGTACCTTTTCGCCTCCCGACAATACGTTTGCTTCTTTTAACGCCTCCTGCCCCGAAAAAAGCATTCTGCCAAGCCAGCCGCGCAAATATTCCTCGTAATGTTCTTTAGAATACTGACTGAGCCATTCGACAAGATTCAGCTCGCACCCGTCAAAATAATTATCGTAATTTTGCGGCATGTAAGCAGGTATTATCGTCTGTCCCCATTTAATATAGCCGCTGTCGGCTTTATTAAGTCCCATAATGCAGTCAAAAAGCATTGATACAGTCTGGCTGTTACGGCAAAGAAAGCCTATTTTGTCGTCGCGCTTTAGCTTGAACGAGATATTTTCAAAGTAACCTTTTTTAGTTAAGCCCTCTACCTCTAAAATTTCGTTGCCGATATCGCGCTCATACTTAAAATCAATAAACGGGTAGCGGCGTGATGAAGGCTTAATATCGTCAAGCTCAATTTTTTCCAATTCTCTTTTGCGGCTTGTCGCCTGCTTAGACTTTGACGCGTTCGCCGAAAATCGCTGAATAAACTCTTTCAGCTCGCTTGCCCGCTGTTCTTTTTTCTTGTTAGCCTCTTTTGCCTGACGGAGAAGCAGCTGACTTGTTTCGTACCAAAAATCGTAGTTACCCACGAAAATATTAATGCGCTTAAAGTCAACGTCACAGATATGAGTGCATACCCTGTTCAAAAAATGTCGGTTATGCGAAACTATTATTATAATAGTTTCTTCCAAACTCATAAGGTATTCTTCGAGCCATTTAACAGTTTTCGCGTCTAAGTTATTCGTCGGCTCGTCAAGAACCAAAATGTCGGGTTTACCGAAAAGGCTTTGCGCCAACAACACTTTAACTCTTATTTTAACGTCCAAATCGGACATTTTTGTATGAAAAAGCGAACTGTCAATTTTCAGATAATTTAAAAGCGACTCGGCGTTACTTTCCGCTTCGTATCCGTTCATATCGGCAAATTCCGCCTCTAATTCGCCTGCGCGCACTCCGTCCTCGTCCGAAAAATCCGGCTTAGCATACAGAGCGTCCTTTTCTATCAAAACCTCCATAAGACGCTTGTGTCCCCACATTACCGTCTCTAAAACAGTAAAATCGTCGTATGCGTTTTGATTTTGCTGCAATACCGACATTCTTTCGTTTTTATCAATAGTAACGTCGCCCTTGTTAGGCTCGATTTCTCCCGATAATACCTTTAGGAACGTTGATTTTCCCGCGCCGTTCGCGCCGATTACGCCGTAGCAATTACCCTTTGTAAACTTTAGTGAAACATGGTCAAACAAAATCCTTGACCCAAACTGTAAACTGATATCATTGACTAAAACCATTGTGTAACATCTCTCCGAAAATTATTGTAGTTATCCTGTTATTAAAAAGGCTCAATTCGTTTTAAAAATTGAGCGCTTTAAACTTATCAAAATCTTTGAAAGAAAAGAGTGGTCGTACTTCGTGGCATTCATTTCGGCTGAGCACGTCCGCTCTTAGCCGAGCAAGGCTCTTGCCTTGCGAACGCCACGAAGCGCCAGCGAGTATATTCTTTCAAAAAATTATTCTGCTTTGAACGGCAACAATGCCATAATTCTTGCTCTCTTTATAGCGGTAGCAAGCTGCCTTTGATGAGGCGCGCAAACACCCGAAGTGCGGCGCGGCACAATTTTGCCTTTTTCTGTAATATAGCGCTTTAATTTCGGAAGGTCTTTATAGTCAATGTTTTCGCTTTTTTCTACACAAAAACCACAAACCTTTCTTTTAGGCGCGCGACGGACGCGTTTTGATTTGTCGTCCAAGTCGTTATTATTATTTTGCATTTTTTTATCCATTACTTTTTTACTCCTTTAAATATTTAACTAAAATGGTAAGTTTTCATCGTCAATCGGCTTTAACTCCGATGTTTTTGCTTTTGAATTAGATGAAGAATTATTGCTGTTTGAATAACTCTTTTCGCCGCCGCCGCTGTTTTCACCTTTTGCTGACAAAAACTCAACGTCGTCTGCGACAATATCGGTTGCATAGCGTTTTTGACCGTCGACCTCGTAAGTTCTTGTCTGCATAGAACCGCAAACTGCAACCTTACTGCCCTTAGTTAAGTACTTGCCACAATTATCGGCAAGCGCGCGCCATGTAACAATATTGATAAAATCAGCCTCACGCTCGCCGTTTGCGTTTGCGTAAGTGCGGTTAACTGCAATTGAAAATTTGCAAAGCGATATTCCGCTTCCCGTAGTGGAAATCTCGGGGTCACGGGTAAGATTACCCACGAAAATACATTTATTCATATCTTTTTCTCCTGTTTTTACTGCTGTTATCAGATTCAGAGCGCAAGCAAAAAAGTTTTTTACTCATATGTTGAGATTCTTCAAAGGTAGCGCGCTGGAGCTGAATCAGAATGACAAAAGTTTATGTTTACTTAGCTGTAACCATAAAACGAACTGCATTAAGTATTTCGTTATGCTTATTTTGACGTAACCATAAAACGAACTACATTATCGGCAATTCTCATTCTGCGCTCTAACTCTTGAGGAAATTCAGGTTTTGAAGTGAAAGTCATTAAAACATAATAACCTTCATTTTTGAAATTGATAGGATAAGCAAGCTTTTTAACGCCCCACTTATTAACGCTTTCAACTTCACCGCCGAATTCCTTTACGCTCGCGCTGAACTTCTCGACTTCGGCTTCCTTAGTTGCCTCGTCAAGATTTGCCGTCAAGATATACAATACCTCGTACTTGTTCATTTAGCACCTCCTTTTGGACTATGACCCTTATATGATATAAGAGTAAGGATTGTCCCGCTAAATAATTAGCGGAACTTTAATAGTATAACATTATATAATTTTTTTTGCAACCGATTTTACACCGTTAAAAACTATGTATTTTTTTAATAAACAGCGAAGTTTTAACGAAAAAAATTACTGTACCGCTTTAATTAAAACTTTCAAATATTTATAAGGCGACTCAACCATTTCGGCAATAATTTTATCCACCTCAAGAAATGTCGCTTCTTTTGTAATAAGCGGCGCAACCGTTACGGATTTATTGGCAAGCATATTTATCGCGCTGGCGATATATTTCGCGCCGTTGTTTAAGCCGTATAAAGAAAGCTGTTTATTTATAAGCGGCATAAGCGAAACTTTAAGCTCGGTTTCAACGCCGTTCCAACCGGCTAAAACTACTCTGCCGCCCCTGCACGCATACTCTAAGCTACCTTTTAACGGCATAGCCGAATAAGCCATGTGCGCAACGGCTTCCGCCATATGCCCGCCGGTCAAAGAAAATATCTTTTTTTGAACGTCTGTGTCGACGCTGTTAATCGTATAAAAGTCACCGAGCGACTCGGCAAGCGCAAGCCTGTCTTGACGCGTGTCAACCAATATAGGCACGGCCTGATGATATAGCGCAATCTGCGCCAAAATAAGCCCCACAACATTCGCACCCACTATAACGATATGCCCGCCCTTTTCAACCTTCAGTTTTGCAAAAGTGTTGAGAGCTAAGGCAATGTGCTCCAAAAATATTGCCTCGTTATCCTTTACGCGCTCGGGCAATTTATAAATATCATTTTCCGATACTACCGCAAAGTCACATAAAAAGCCGTTTTCATTAACGCCGTAAATAAGCATTTTTTCACATTCGTTGGTTTTTCCCGCTTTGCAGTTTACGCATACTCCGCAAGGTATGTACGGCTCGATAGCCACTCTGTCACCGCGCTGAACGCCGGTCACGCCCTCGCCGACCTCCGTAACCATACCGACGCCCTGCCTGCCCAAAATAAGCGGCATTTTATCCGCACCAAGCTTTCCCTGATAAATTAATTTGTCGGTAAGCGATATCGAAGAATATGTCATTTTAAGCTTGACACAATTCTGCCCCACGCTTTGCGCCGCCATTTCGTCTAAGGAAATTTTATTAACCTCATTAACTCTCCAAGCTTTCATACCACACAGTATACTACAAACAAAAAAATATTTCAAGTAAATTATACCGACCAAGCGCAAAACGGTAAAACCGTTTTGGTCGGACTTTTATCAGAGCCAGTTTCCGAAATAAATTCGTAAACTGCGGATTAAATAATTCTTCCTACGGTTTTTTCTGTCATTCTGAGTATTGCTCCAACGCGCTCCAATCGAAGAATCTCAATCAATAATAAAAACTCTTACTTCTTTACCTATTTTGCGCGCATACTCTATTGTATATTTAGTTCCTCTGCTTTGCCCGTCCCATACCGCAATTACAATATCCGCGTTTTCCGCTATGAACTTATTTCTAATAAGCGGCGCAGTTGCGCTATCGCTTCCGGCCAAACGCGATTGCTTTTCGCAATCGGCCGGACTTTTTTGTAGAGCCAGTTTCCGAAATAAATTCGTAAACTGCAATATTTAAGAGTTCCTGTGCGCTCTGTCATTCTGAGTATTGCTCCAACGCGCTCCAATCGAAGAATCTCAATCAATAATAAAAACTCTTACTTCTTTACCTATTTTGCGCGCATACTCTATTGTATATTTAGTTCCTCTGCTTTGCCCGTCCCATACCGCAATTACAATATCCGCGTTTTCCGCTATGAACTTATTTCTAATAAGCGGCGCGGATTTTCCATACCTTTCATAATCGGGTAAAAATATAAGCTTAGGTATTTTTCTTTTATCCGCATATTGTTCCGCCAGCGTATCAACTCCGTGCGCCCCGCCCGATACAAGTAAAGTTATTTCTTTAGGTATATACTTTTCAATATCCTTAATTTTTAATTCTCTTGAGCCGATTACTGCAACTTTCACTCTACTCTCCTTTAAATTTGCGTGAATTGAATTCACACTAGGTATAAGTATAGTGATTTTCTGTCACAATGTCAATGTGGAAACGCTAGGAAATAAATTAAAATATTTGCGCGAAGAAAAGCAATTAACTCAAATTGAACTTGCTAAAATATTAAATATTGACAGATCTACTATAGCAAAATATGAAACAGATGCAGCTACTCCTAGCGTGAGTATGCTGATAGTACTAGCTAGATTCTTTGATGTTACTGCTGATTATTTATTAGGATTAGATGTTTAAGCAATGAAAACAGGCGATATAATTAAGCAATTACGTAAAGATAAAAACTTATCTCAACAAACTCTTGCAGATGAGTTAAAAATTAGTCGTTCAACTTTAGCGTGCTATGAAACAAATAGAAATCAAATTCCAAATGAATTGCTAGTAATTTTTTCAAAATACTTTGATGTATCTACCGATTACTTATTAGGATTAGAAGATTAAAATATATTTATAAAGTAGAGATTCTTCAAGGGTAGCGCTTTGGAGCGTAATCAGAATGACAACATTATTTCCTGTCGTTTTGCCAATAATTTTTTCTGTCATTCTGAGCCTGCTCCAGCGCACTACTATCGAAGAATCTCTACTGTTTAAAAAAAGAACTGTTGCAACAGTTCTTTTTTTGATAATAATTTGAAAGCATAGAGTGGGTGTCAGACGGACGGCAAGCAGGTTCTGAATGACCACGCAGTATTGAATACGCACGGGAATGAGGGTTCTGCTTGCCGTCCGTATCACGCCCGCTATATGCTTTCAAATATGGAAGTCTTTTTTTATACCGTTAACTATCTTCCGATACCGGAAAATAAATAAAATCACAAAAAAGCCCCAGCTTACAGCCAATGCGGTAATGCTTGGCCATAATAAGGTTATGCTTTTTACCACAACGTTTAAAATAAACAAAACTGTCGCGTAGATTGCGTTAAATAACAACGGATAGAGCGAACTACGCTGATAATAACCGCGTGAAATCATAATGCTGAGCGCGCCTATATCGTAAGCAAGCAACACCATAGGAATAGTAATACTCATTCCCCAACCGACTGATTTTGTATACAGTTCGATAAAAAATAAGAATGCGCTTATTACAAGTACGCCTACTACGCTTTTTGTCATAAGCGACTGTTTTTTCCCAAGCGGCAAAACAATTGTAAAAAACGCGGTTATACTTGCAGGAAGCACATACCCGACATAATAAAACTCTTTAAAAACGGCGTATTCAACTATTACCCAGACAATATTTACAATGACCAAAATCAATGTCAGGAGCCAAACAAGGTTCAGCCTTTCGCGGCGCCAACGACTGTACGAGGGATAAAATTGATATTCACGCTCATGTTCGCGGTTTTCGGGACAAACGCACTTCCCGCACAAAGGGCAATGGCTTCTGTCGCTTTCAACATATATATTACAGCGTTTACAGTAATGCATTTTGTCATACCCCCTTGTTTGTGATAAGCTCGACTTTAACGTTGTCGTTCGCAATCGACTTAAACATTTTTGCAAAAATATCACTTTCAACCATTTTACTTGTGAACGCCAAAGCGACTTTGCCGTTATACGAACAGCAGGTAATGCTGAACTGATTGTAACGGCTTATTCCTAAAAGACATTCGTAAAAATCGGCAAGCCCCTTGAACTCTTCAGGCGCGTCTATTGCCCCGACGTTAGAAAAAGTTGTAGTAACCTGCCTTTCGCCGAAAAGCCTTGCGCTTAGACGCAGCGCGATATCTTTAATAAAAATAGGCAAAAGGCGCACCGCGCGGTTTTTTTGGGCTTTTACGTTAGCATTAATGTTTTTCATAACATAGCTTTCGTTGATTCCGGCAATTTCTTTCCTGATATACAGAATAATATCCGCTAAATCTCCCGAAAAATCCTCGGGCAGGTGGATATATTTATAGCTTGAAAAGTTGCGCAGCGTTTCGGTCGGAAAAAACCGCCTTATATCAATGGTAAGCTGAACTCCGACAGGCCGCTTTGTGACCTTGAGCATTCTTTTTTGTTCTTTGCACGCAAACATAATCGTAGCCAAAAGATACTCGGTAAGGCTTGCACTATGACTTTTTGCCGCCGCTTTTAATTCGTTCAAATCCATAAGCGCAGTATAAATCAGTTGTTTGCCTCTTTCAAGCGGCGTACCCTTTATCTGATACGCGAGTGTTTTTGTCCGCGGCGCAGCTTCCTTAAAGTCGGCGTAACGCTCAAAAGCGTCCTCGACCTCCTCGGGGCGTGGCAAATCCAAATAATTCATAAAGCTGTCGTGCTCGCCTATCTTTATGCCCTGAAGCTCAAAATACCGCACTAAAAGGGTTGTAAAAAACTTGAACGCGCCCTTGCCGTCGCATACCGAATGAAACGCCTCGAACGATATTTTTTTGTTGTAGTACATAACCCGTATAAGATGGTTTCTTGAATTTATATCAAAATTGCGGCAAGGGTATTTTGATTCTTTTGTAACTATCGGAGTAAAGGGGAGTTCTTCAAAATAATACCAAAAGAGCCCTTTTCGTATTCTTACATTATAGTACGGGAAACGCGGCATAATCTCGTCTACCGCCTGTTGCAGTATTCCCGCTTTTATATCTTCTTTTAAATGTACGGATACTCTGAATGCCGCGGGCCAGGATTTTGAGGTGCTGGACGGATAAATAAGCGCGGCATTATCTAGCTTCCACCAATCGGTGTCCACTATTTTGTTTTGCTTTGCTAAGCGCGTCGATTGTTTTGTCCTTGCGCGGATTTGCTCTTTTGTGAGCTTTTTTTCCTTTCGCAATTCAATTCTTTCATTTCTTTGCATCATTTTTGTCCTTTGGTCTGTTTGCCGTCTATACCCGCCCGCTATATACTTTTAATTTCTTAGTGAGCAGTTTTTATGTCCAAAATATCAAGCTTCAAAACCGTATTGTCAAAATACACAGTTTGCTTAGCGTTTTGCGGATTTACCGCGTCCGCCCATTTTGCCGAAGTGTTAAGGCTTAAGTTAAACGAGGGGTAATCCGACGAGGATATAAACAAGGCTAAGCGCGAACCCTTTTTAACATAATATGAAACGGGATTGAATTTTATTTTTAGTATGCGCCTTGTACCTTCCGTATACTCTTTTTCTTGCTTATCATTTCTCACTATCGAGGTTATGCCGTAAGCAAACGCCATAAACCGCTGATTTTCCTCCGCGCAAAGCTTTACGCTAAAGCACGAGTCCGGCGCGGTTGAGGATACCTCAAGCTCTATTTCGCCTCCGAAAATATTTATGCCATCTTTTAAAGGCTCGCTTGCGTATTTTAAAATATCGTCGCGATACTCAACAGGGACAACCGCGCAGCATTGTTTGGAATGTCTGTAAAGCGATAAAAGCACGGGTTGCCCCGACCTTCCGCCGGTTGTTGCGACAGGCTCATCCACATTATACATATAGCTTTCTTTTCCGCTGTTTTTAGTATGCGTCAGCTTTTTCTTTGAGCCGATATAATAATTTTGATGCGTAATTTGCGGCGATTCACTGAGAGTGACGTAGTGGTTTTTGTTAATTGCGTAAAATTTAAAGCCGCATTCAACGTCGGATTCCGCTCCGTAAAAAAACTTTAAAAGCCATTTTAACGCGAATTTAAAACCCATAAAGCCGGCTATATCATGCCTAGGGGTTAATTTATCGCCTTTATTTAAGAAAAGATGCGTCCACGGCCCGACTAAAAGCGCGCTTTTTTCACGCACAGATGGCCCTAACCCGTTATATATATCAATTACCTGCGCGCAGGTAAAGTCGTACCAGCCGCTAAGCAGGCAAAGAGGCGCTTTAATATTTTTAGTTTCGGGCATAAAATATTTATTATCCCAAATTCCGTCGGTGCGCGAGGGGTTGTTTATAAGGTCGTTATAGTACTCCACTTCGCCGTGCAAAATATCTTTTACAACATTTTTACGCGGATACTCTTTTGCCGCTTTTTTAAACAAATCATAGCTTTCGTCGGCGGAATATGTTTTAATGCCGTTATTCTGAAGCGCCCACGTTGTAAAAAATTCTTCGCGGAACATTCCGTTCTCGTACGCTAAATCGTAAAGATTTCCCCCGTACATAGCCAAAACCGCGGTTTTAAAATCGTCGTCCCACATATCGCACAATAACAACTGATTCATAGCAAGATACGAAATACCGACGGGCACAATTTTTTTTGTGTAAAAATCCTGCGCCTTCAGCCACGCTAGCGTGTCCTGTCCGTCAAAGCGCTCATGCTCAAACGGCTGCCATTCGCCTTTCGATTTTCCACGACCGCGGCAATGCTGAAAGCACACTATAAATCCGAACGAAACAAACTTTTGAAATATGTATTCATAATAATCAAATTCAAAAACATAAGGCGAGCGGACAAAAAGAATAGGATAATCGCCGCTCTCTTTTGGGAACATCATCTTGGTGAAAAGCGATACGCCGTCGCGCATTTTCACATCAAATTCCTTTTCCTCTCCGTATGCAAAAGCCGCCGGACTTAATCCTTCCCCGTAGCTTTTCATAAGCCGGTCTATAAGCTTTTTTAATATAGCGGTCGTAACCTTACCCATAAATATAATTCTAGCATAGTTCGCGCAAAATTAAAAGCCTTTTAGAATAACAAAATCAACACAGAATTTCTATTTCTTAAACCTTATAGTTAACATCCGCCTCAATTCTTCTTCGGGAGTTTCTTGGAAAGGTTGTATAAATTCTATATAAATAAAATATTCATCATTGTCTTTTGTGATTATATGCATATCACCGCCGTACTTGCACTTAATCTCTAAAATACGCTCATCTTTTTTCGACTTTTCAACAAGTATTTCTATTATTTGTTCTTTAGTCATTATCTCTGCACCCTTATTGTTTTTTTCACATATAAACATTATAAGGTGTGTTTGCTTTAAAAGCAAGATTTTTTCAACTACATTCACCATAATTCTTTTATTGAGTGAGGTGAGTTGTATGTCGAAATTTAATGAAAGACTTAATGAACTTATGTTTGACAGGAAAATAAGTGTAGAAGAGCTTGCAAAAAAATTGCAAGTTTCTCTTGCAACGGTTTATTTTTGGAAAAAAGACGAAATGCAAATTTCTTATTCCAAGCTTATTCCGCTGTGCGAAATTTTGCATTGTTCAATCGATTTTTTAATTGGCAGAAGCGAACTGGAACTGCCTTTTATTCCTAAGGCTCATCCTCCGTTTTCACAAGCAATCAGAAAAGTAATGCGCGAAAAAAACATCTCTACATATCAATTACGAAGAGAAACGCGCTTTGACGGAAGCTATTTTGTCCGTTGGGACAAGGGCGCCGATTGTTATCTTTCAACACTTATGGAACTTGCGGATTATTTTAATTGTACTGTCGATTATTTGGTAGGACGCGAAAAATAATTCAGATTTTCCTTAGTAGTAATATTTTTTCAGCCGGCTACTGTCTGTAACCGGCTGAAAATATGTTATACGTTCTTAATTAAAAAATTACTGTTTGTTTTTCTTTTCTTCGTCTTTTTTGCGCTCGTAGTAGTTTTTGTAGCCTACGTTTTGATTATCGCCCTGGTCCCATTTTTTGCCGCCGACTGCGATTACGCATAAAAGCAATGCGACAGTACCGATTATTGCGATGATAGGCATAACATATTTATTGTCAAAATTACCTATTATATTAATTATCGCTAAGAACGCAATAACTATAAGCCCCGCGCCGAATATAATATTCAGCTTTTTCAGATAGGTCACGTTTTTTGAAAACAGTCCGCGGCAAATAAACAAAATTCCCGCAACGCCCGCCAAAATAGCCGCTACCCACAAAATATCAAAACTTCCGAAAACGCTGTCTTCCATAATTATTGATAAAAGCCAAATAACCGCTACCGCAACAGCCGTCAATGTCAAAATAAAATTGAACAAAAATTTCTTACTCATTTTTTATATTATCTCCTTAATTTTTTTATTTTCTGTTTTTAGCAAACAAATATTCCATGATTTTTCATCAGCCGACTACCTTAAGATAACGGTATCCGATACAGCACAAACCTTGTCGCCCTCGGCTAAGACTAATGACGAATTATGCGCAAATTCTCTGACATACCCGTCTACTCTCATATTAAACGACTCGCCGCCCTCTTTCGCGGATAATACAGTATACTTGCCGGGAATAATCTCGCCGCCTTTTTTTACAACGTACTCAACATTGCGTTTAAGAACAATATCACCGGTATTGTGGGTAATTTGCACGTCGCCGTTGCCTTTTTCGACAACGCCGCTTTCCGTATAGCGCACACCTTTAATGACCTTAACCTTATCGACAGTCGTTCCCTTTGATTTTTTGTTTTTAAAGTATACTATAGCGATTACAATAACCGCAAACAATACAACAATGCCCGCGCCGATCAGCGGATATGCATAACTAGCTAATGAAAAAAATAACATAGTTTTTCTCCTTTTGGCTATCGCCACGCCGCCAAACGTAAATTTGCTTACGGGGCTGTCTCAATAAGTGGTTTGATGCGAGCTACGTACGTCTTTTCGCCTCATTCGAGTATTAAATATACACTCAATACTACACTTCGTTTCGTGGCGTTCGCGCTTGCGCGCTCGGCTAAGCGGCAAAATCCGTCTGTTACTCGCCCGAAACCTCTTCTTGAAACAGCCCTAAGCGATTGCTCCTATTTAGCGGCGATTTAATTTGATTGAAAATCCTTTTCTAGTTTTAATTTTTAGAAATTTACTCTTAACCCAAAAAGTAAACAAGCAATCCGATACCCGCCGCGGCGACAAGCCCTAACAGCGTAACAAGCCCGACCTTCCAGATTGAAACAGGTGTTTTGCCGGCGACTTTGCCGTTGTGTCCGCTGACAAAAAAATTGTAAAGCTTTTTGCTATAATTAAAGTGTCCGACATAGATAGGCAAAAGCAAATATTTATATGTAATATTTCTATGCTCAGTTTTAATTTCGAGATAATCCACAACGTCATATGTATATTTTGAAAGTATGCCGCTTCTTATCCTCTTATCAATAACCCTTTTTGCTTCCGTCCAGCAGGCAGTGCCGTCCTTTGTGTATTGGCTTGCGCTGTAACCGTGCAAAAACTCCTGTTTATAATCTTTAGCCTCGTTCGTGCCGAACGGCTGAAGCTTATCGACAACTTTTTGCTTTATCGCGGTAGATGCCTGAATTAAAACGTCGTCGTAAAATGCCGAGTACGAACCGCTGATTCTAAAATAATCGGTCACGCGTTTTGTGACGGTCTTTCCGTTAACCTTAGTGGTAATGTATCTGTATTTCCCAAGACGCCCCTTATACATAGACAAGGTGTCGGAATCGAACGTAAACGCAGGGTTATAGGTTCCCTTTACGTCCTCGGCAGTAAGCCCGCGCTTAAACCTTTTCGGCGCGAAAAACCGCTTTTTTGCCCAGGCTATAACTTTATCAATTGCGGTTTCCAGATTAATACGGAACGGCACAACCGCGTTAGGTTTAAGCCCTGCCAATTCCTTAGACTCTACAACGTTGCTTGTTCCGCAAAACGAGCATTCCTTAGAAATCTCGGATTTACTCAAAATCTCTTTCGCTCCGCAGTTAGAACAGCTGAAAACGTGAGTTTCGTCCGCCCATTCATTAGTTTTTTGAAAAAGCTTTTCAAATGCCTGTTCCGCCGTTTTATCGAGCGCAAAAGGCTTTTCCGTACCGCAATGCTCGCATTTTAAAAGCTGCTTTTCGGCGTCAAAAATCATATTTCCGTTGCATGACGGACATTTTGCAATGTCGGTCTGCTTTTCTTTTTCGTTACCGATTATAACGACTTCTTCTTTTTCAATTAAATTATCCTTTTTTGCCATTTTTATAAACGTTCTCCGCAATCAGGACAGAACTTTGCCCCCGCCTTAACAGGCGATTTGCATTTCGGGCATGATGCCACCATCGGCGCACCGCACTCAGGACAGAATTTTGCGCCTTCTTTAACCGACGCTTTACATTTTGGGCAAATTGCTCCGGTAGGCGCGCCGCAGTCAGGACAGAATTTTGCGCCCTCTTTTAACGATGCGCCGCATTTTCCGCAAGGAACGGTTCTGCCGCCTGAATTTTGATTTTGCATATTCTGCATATTGTTTGCGTACATATTGCCCATGCCCATTCCCATGCCTGCGCCCATCCCCATGCCCATCATAGAGCCTGCCATACCGTTGGGATTTTTTGCCGCCGCAACCAATGCGTCTGCCTGAGCCATCTGAGAGTATACGCCCACATTGTTTTTCATCATACCGAGCGACGCGCTCTTGTCAAACGCTTTTTCAAGCTCTTCGGGAAGCGAGAAATTCTGGAACACAAATTTCGTCAGCTGAAGACCGATTTCTTTAAAGTCTTCGCTTAAAGCTTTCTCAACTTCTTTCGACAACTCCATAAGATTACCAGCCATATCAAGGAGCGGAATCTTACTCTGACCGAGCGAGTCCGTGATACCCATAACGACAATACTGCGCAAATATTCGGTAATGTCGGTTGTCTTAAAAGTCGAGTTCGTGCCGCTTAACTGCTGCATAAATATGTACGCGTCGTCTACTTTAAAAGAATATGTGCCGAAACCGCGCACTCTGATTGCGCCGTAGTCCTTGTCGCGTAAGATTATAGGATTAGTAGTACCCCATTTTTCGTTTGTAAACTGAGTTGTGTTTACAAAATAAATGTCTGAACGGAACGGATTTTCAAAGCCGTATTTCCACGACATAAGCTTTGTAATGAAAGGAATACTGTCCGTATCCAGCTTATAAAATCCGGGTAAAAAAACGTCGCACATCTTGCCCTTATGACAAAAAATCGCTACCTGTCCTTCTCTTACCGTCAAAGCGCTGCCCTTCGATACATAGTCGTTCTTCATATCGAATTTATAAACTATCGAGTTCCTTTGGTCGCTTTCCCAGTGAATATTTTTTAAAATCCCCATTACATTTTTCTCCTAAATTTTACATTTATTTTATTAATTGTTTTATAATTTGATTATATGTTTACCGAACAAATATGTCAACAATATAAAGATTATAATTAGATTAAAATTTTTTCTTAAAGGGCGCTCAAAAAGCTAGTCAGAGGTGTGAGAAGCGGGTTTTTGGATGAGGAGCAGTATATCGAATACGCGACGAAGTCCAAAGTCCCGCTAGCTAAGCAAGGCTTCCAGCTTTGCTTTTCGCCACGAAGTATTCACGCGCCTATATTCCGCTACGCTCCGTGGCGTTCACTTCGGCTTCGCCTCGTTCGGCTGAGCACAAGCTTTTTCAGCGCACGCGCGCCCCGAACTTGTTTTTTACAGCCGCCTCATAAGCTAAAACAGTAGCCGCAACGCCGACGTTCAATGAGTCGCATTTGCCGAGCATAGGGATAGAAATCATAATGTATTCGTTATCGTACCATGAACGGGTAATGCCGTAGCGTTCACTGCCCATAACAAGCGCGGTTTTATGCCCGAAAGGCTCGTCATAGTAATGTTTTTCAGCCCGCGTATCTGCTAAATAAATATTGAAACCGTTTTTATAAAGCCACTGCCGCGCCTTTTCTACATCGTCGAACTCAAAAATAGGCACGCTCAAAACCGCGCCCATACTGCCCTTCACAAGCTTGGGGTGAGAAAGCCGCGCTTTTTTATTAACAATAAATACAGCGTCAAGCCCCGCGCCGTCAGCCATTCTAAGCATTGTGCCGACATTGCCGGGTATTTCTATGCCGTCAAGCACCAAAATCACCGCTTTATTATCAAAAGTAAATTTATCAATATCGTAAACGGGCAGCCTTGCAACCGCCATAAGCCCGTCAGGCTTGTCGCGCTCGGAAATTTTGTCGTAAGTTTTTGCCGAAACAGCGTAAACGTCGTTTGTTTTTCCGCACAGGGTTTTGAGCGCGGTAAAAGCCTCCTCGGTGTGCAGGTATTCATTACATACGATTACCGAGTTTACAGGCGTGTTAAACTCTATAAGCTTTTTGTAAATCCAAAGCCCCTCCGCTATAAAAAGCTTTTCGGGATTTGGCTTAGTATTTGAAATCAGTCCCTTTACCTGCTTAATTTTGCCGTTTTGTTCGCCGATAAAAGAAAAGTTTTTTTCTTTCAAAAATGCGTCAAGTTTCTCTTTAATGTTTTCCATCCATTCCGTGCCTTTGTTTTTTCTAATGTTGAGATTCTACTTCGTTTGCGTTCACTTCGGCTTCGCCTCGTTCGGCTTGAGCGCTAGCCAACCTTTGGAACAATGCTCAGAATGACAAAGTATAAACTATTTCTTGTCATTCTGAGCTTGCCACAAAGCACTACCCACGAAGAATCTCTATTTCTTATCATGAAGTAGAATCTCTGCCTTTAAATTATATTAATTTAAAATCAAGTTTAACCGGATTATGGTCGCTGTAAATAAAATTTGTATAGCCTGCGACTGAGCTTGGATTGGCCGTCGCAATCGACAAAACCTCTATATTATCCGATACGATAAAGCCGTCGATTGTCCAAACCCTGCTTTCATTTTCTACATAGGGATAAGCGGAAGAACGGCACGTCGGCTCGTTTACAGGAAACGCAAAGCTGTAACCGTTTTCAATCATTGCGTTTATAAAGCTATCGGGAAAAACCTGTACCCACTCCTCGTTAGGTTTAGTATAGGTAAAGTAGTCTTCGGGATTTTCGCCGAAGGTAGAAATCAAATCGTGATTAAAATCGCCGCCCATAACAACGTAATTACCGCTTTCTTTCTCGGCAGTAAACAGCGATATAAGGCTTTCAAGCTGTGCCGCACGGATTACGCCGCCTTTATCGTAGGCTGTAAGATGAATATTAACCAGCACAAGCTCTTTGCCGTTTTGAAGTGAAATGCGGCTTATTTGATAGCACCTGTCAAGGTCGAAAATCTTTGCCGGCCATTTTGTCGTAACAGGCAGTTCCTTTCTTTTTGCGTTATTGTCAAGAGTATACTTAGAATAAAAAGCGATACCCGATTTTACCTTTCCGTGCGGATTAAAAATAGGATACGCTAAAAACGGCGAATGAAAGTTTTCGCTGTAAACTCCGCCAAAGTCAACAAGTGAGTCTAAAATCGTTTGATATTGATTAACTTTTTTACTGCGCGTGGACTTAACGTCAACTTCCTGCATAAACATAAAATCTGCGTTCAGAGCATTTATCGCATCCGCCGCGCCGTTAGTATTTTTAAGCACCTCGTCTTTGTTTTTTGCGGTCGAGCCTTTCCCCCCGTCCATAAAGAAATCAAATTCGGGCGAATACGCGCCAAAGCCGATATTATAGGTAACGGCGGAAAACTCATTCGTCGCGCCTACCGCTAAAGCGGCGTTATTATCAATAGTCAAATCCGCATCGCCTATTCTGTAATAGCTTGCGCTGACATACGCCACATAACCGCCGGCTACCAAAACAACTACTACTATAAGCGCGATAACCACATTAATAATTCTTCTAAAAATTCCTTTCTTGGCCATTATGCTCTCCTTTTGGCGTACGCCTAAGCCGCCAAACGTAAATTCGCTTAAGCCAAAAAACGTGGTTTTTGGCTGCAAATTTAGCGGCGACTTAATTTGATTGAATATTCCTTTTCTAGTTTTAATAATAATGACAGTAAAATCTTCTTCACTGCCATTATAACACTATTTTAAAAAAATTTCAAGTACCAATTTTATAGGGAGTCGCACAACTTTTTAATATTTCTTTCCTCACGATTTAACCGTTTTTACCAATACTCTCAATTAAGCTGTCTAAAGAATTAAATTCTTCGCCGCGTAAATAATCCTTTGATATACTTTGACATCTGCCCGCCTCTTTATATACGAAATTTTGAAATAACCTATTGTCTATTTCTTCAATACTTAACTCTCCGAAATAGTTGCTAAGCTTTATTAATAAAATAGCTTTTTGCTGCCGCTTTGCGTAGCAGATTGTATACCATGTTCCTCCCGTTTCCTCATTATTCCATAGCGCGATTACCTGATTAGCGCTATCTACTAAATACCTGTTACGCTTGTGCATACAGTCCCTTGTATACTGCTCCGATACATATGTAACGGTGTCGGCGCATTTTAATATTCCGCGGTATGTTTTCCTGTCTTCACTATCCCATTTTTCGTCCTGCTTATAACACGGCAGCGCACATTCAAGCGTAATATCTTTTAATACTTTTCTTAATTCAAGCAACACTTGCGCCGCGATTGTATCCGCGCCCAATGCCATTCCCGATATAAAATGCCTGTAGCCTCTGTCGTAAAAATCTTTTATTATTATTTTTATATAACGCACTAATTGACGGTAATTTTTTGAATCAGTTTCCGCAAGCCACTTTACCTTTTGCGGACGGTTGCCTGTAAAACTAATAGTTAATTTCTTTTGCATACATTCCTCTTTTATTTTGTATTTTTTTCAACTCGTTGTTGATAATAAAATTATACTGTACTACTATCCTCATTGGCAAGTGTTTGAAAGAAGGTATGTTCTATTTTAACTATATATGACAAATTTTGGCGAAAGATTAAATGAAGAAATAGACTCTGAAGGCATTGATAAAAAAATATTGAGCAATTCTATTAATGTGCCTGAAAGAATGGTATTTGAATGGTGTGCTAATGAAACACAACCTAGTTTTGAAAATATAATTAAACTGGCAAACTTTTTCAATTGCTCCATAGACTATTTACTAGACAGAGAGCCGAGATATGACAATATAATTTTTAAAGAATGCCCGCCTTTTTCAAAACATCTGGACGAAATAATAAAAAAATGTAAATCAAATAAACATGCTATCAGTAAAGCTACAAATATTAGCAGAAGCTGTTTGTATGATTGGACAAATGGCAAAAACAAACCTATTTTAAATAATCTAATAAAAGTAGCAGATTTTTTATCTATTACTTTAGACGTTTTAGTTGGCAGACAATAAAAATATTCTTGTCATTCTGAGCACTGCTCCAAAGGTTGGCTTACGAAGAATCTCTACAATAGAAAAAATATTATAAAGTTGAGATTCTTCGAGGGTAGCGCGTTGGAGTTATGCTCAGAATGACAGATAAAAACCGTTGGAGTCAATCTCAGAATGACAAATTAACAGTATTATTATTTTAGTAAATTTTCTTGACTGCACAGGCGTGAAAGCTAGTAAAAATCCCTGTCATTTTTAGCAAAACGACAGGGAATTAATTTTTGCCTTCCGAAGAACCGCTTCGAGGAAGGACTCATTAAAAAAGTCCGACTAAATTTGCTTTGCAAATTTACGTTTGGTCGGTAGCGTCAGCGCCGTTTGGTCGGTAGCGTCAGCGTTTAATATGCTTTGGCAAACTGAACCAAAAGGTACTGCCCGCGTCTATCTTTGTTTCGACGCCGTATTTTGCGCCGTGTAAATCTAAAATATTTTTGACGATAGAAAGCCCCAGTCCCGTTCCTACGTGGGTACGCTTTGTTTGTCCGGCGCGGTAGTAGCGCTCCCAAACCGTGTCAACCTCATCCGCAGAAATACCCTTGCCCGTATCTTTTACGCCGAAGAAAATCTTGTCGTTTTTTTCACGTACAAATACGGTAACGGTTTTATCCTGTCCGGTATAGTTAATAGCGTTACCCACAAGATTGTATAAAACCTGTTCGATTTTCTTTTCGTCAGCCTCAATTAAGCTGTTATTCTCCATTTCCTGTTTGAATACAAACCCTTCCGTTTCGGTGTAAATACAAAACCGCTCTAATACGGACTTAGTTAAAGAAGCAAGGTCAAACACCGTCCTTTCCAAGCCTTCGGTACCGGACTGCAATTTTGAAAGATTTTGAATATCGTTAACAAGGTTTGTCAACCTGTCAGCCTCGTCAATGATAGTCTGGCTGTGGCTCGTTCTTTTCTTTGCGTCCTGCCCCGACAAGTCGCGAATCATTTCCGCGTACGCTTTTACCATTGTAAGCGGCGTGCGTAAGTCATGTGAAACGTTTGCAAGCAAGTCGCGGCGAAGCTGTTCAGTCTTGCCCATTTCCTCGGTCGCATGATTGAGAGTGCTTGCCAAGTCGTCAAACTCGGTCATACCGTTTCCGTAAAAGCGCACGGAATAGTCGCCGCTGCCAAGCCTTTTTGCCACTTTAGAAAAACTGGAAATAGGGCCTGCTACGCGGTTAGCTAAAAAATAAGATACGATTAAAGATATGAGAGCGCAAAAAATCGTTACTAAAAAAGACTGTTTTCTTAGCACCGAAACCATAAACTCGCTTGTATTAAGCGGCGACAGCATACACAAAAAAACCTGTCCGTCAATATTGTCTTGAATTTTCGCGCCGTAAACAACGTATTGGCCACGCTCGGTATTAACAACATAAGCCGCAGTTTCATTTTCTTCAAGATAGTTAAAATAACTGGTATCTAAAAACGACAATTCCTGACCGGGAACTTCGGGCGAACTTTGTCCCACGCCGCCGCCGCTGTATCTATCGGATGATAAAAGGTCAACAGCGCTATCATAATCAATAGTAAGAACCCCGTCGGTTACTGTATAATCAATCTTAAAAAATGTAATAGTCGCGGCATTGGTATACGCCGTCTGGTAAACGTATTCTTTAAATTCAAAGTTGTTACGTCTTGTTTTATAGGTATCGACTACCGAATCGCCTACCCGCTCGACCTCCTGCTTTTTCATTCTGGAAAAGTTCATTCCGAAAAGTACAAGCTGAACCATAAGCATAATAGCTATAATAAATATCGCGGAAAAGAAAAAATACAGCCACGTTTTAAAACGTATGCTATGGAAGTTTATCAATTTTTTATCTTGTCCGCAGCCTAACTTTTCCATATTTTCCTTTATATTATAATTCTAGTTTATAACCTAGCCCTCTCAATGTTACAACTTTGTCGCGGTATACGCCAAGAGAAGAGCGCAGCATTTTAATATGTGTGTCTACAGTACGGTCGTCGCCGAAAAAGTCGTAACCCCAAACCTCTGTTAAAAGCTTTTCGCGTGATACTGCAATACCTTGATTTTTTACTAAATAAAACAGCAGCTCATATTCTTTGGGAGTCATATATACTTTTTCGCCGTCCACAAAAACATTGCGTCCCAAAATGTCGATTTCCAATCCTTGCGAAACAATTTTTTTATTATCGGTTTTTACGGATCTTTTGAGAATCGCCGCTATTCTCGCCATTACTTCCTTTGGCGAAAAAGGCTTGGTAACGTAATCGTCAACGCCTATCTCAAAGCCGAAAAGCTTGTCGTATTCCTCAACTCTCGCGCTAAGCATAAGCACAGGCATATCCTTTGTTTTACGGATTTCTTTAATTGCCGAATAGCCGTCAAGCTTGGGCATCATAGCGTCCATAATAATGAGGTCGATTTTATTTTCTTTCGCGACCTTGACAGCTTCCATACCGTTCTCCGCTTCCATTGTAGCGTAGCCTTCAAACTCCGCGTATTCGCGTAAAACCTCTCTGATTTTTATTTCGTCGTCGACTATTAAAATTGTCTGCATACTTTCTTCCCCTTTTAACAGGTAATTCATTTAAGTTTATTGTAGCTTATTAATATAATAGCTTTTTAGCGTTTGTGTGAAAAATTAGTGAAATTCAATCAATATACATTGTAGCATAATATTTAATAGTTGGCAAATACAGTATATTTTGATATAATATTATAAATTTACATTAAGGAAGATAATTATGGCAGAAACAGAAATTCAAAGAATCGGAATAGATTATGCGGTGAAGCTGGCAAGCGCGGCAGTTGACAAATCGGATTTAACTTTTAACGAAAAAAGAAAACTGTTGTTTTCGCTGTACTCATTCCGCTGTCTTTTTGATAATGCCGAAATGACATACATTAATCCGCTTTTAAGAAAATATAACTGCACGTTCAGCGCGGATATTACCGCCCACCCCGCATATAAGGCAAACGAAGCCGAATTTTTAAATATAATAAACGACAAAACATTTTTCATCCCGCACGGCGGCTTATATGTTGAGGATAAAGACAAACATGTTTTGCGCTTTGACGTTAACAGCGAACTTTTTAACCATTTTGTAAATGCCGGCGTTATTACAGGCGACGCGGCTGCGAAGGTCGAAAAATATTCTTTGTACGAAACCGTTGAAATTATTTCAGGATTAAATAACGCTACGGATGATTTGAAGGCTATGCTTTACATTATGTTTCCTTATATAGTAATAGTAGGCGCGCCGCACGAGAGCAAGCTTTATTATAAAATACGCGAACGGCTTTTAACGCAAAATGTTTTTGCCGCCGTTTTGCAAAGTAAATACAGCGTAACTATTGCCGACAGCGTACAGGAGCTTTGGGCTTTGGACGTTCCCAACATTGTGATTGACTTTTACCTGCCTTATATCGAATACAAAAACTTTAAAAATGAAAAAGGCGTGTCGCGCGAGGTGGAACGTTATCAAAAATGGCTTGCGCTCGGCAGGTTTACCGACGTTTTACAAGGCACGGAAAAGCTCCTCAATACGTTTCCGGACGACGAGGACTTACTTTTAACAAATATAGCCGCGCGCGCTTCACTGCAATCCGCCGTCGGGGATAAGGAACGAAATTCGCTTTTAAACGATACGCTTAATATTATTGACGCCGCGCTAAACGGCCCGTGCGCCAAAAAAGCTTTTTTCCTCTACTATTACGGCGTATGCCTGATAGGATTAAAACAGCTTATGCCCGCCCTTGATAAGTTTGAAGAATGTTTAGAAATTAATCCTGTCTTTGAACCTGCCCTTTTAATGAAAAAAGCAATAACTAAAACTTTGAACGAAAAAAATCTTTCGTAAAGGCTTCGCCACCGACCAAGCGCAAAACGATAAATCGTTTTGGTCGGACTCTTAAAAAGAGCCGGATTCCGAAATGAATTCGGAATCTGCAGAATTTGAAAAAGATAGCATACGAAATTCCAAAACTGCGTTTGGCCGGTGGCGAAGCCAAAATCGACTTTCTCGAATTTACTTCGGGAAAGGACTCCTTAAAAGAGTCCGGCCGATTGCGAGGCAATCGCGTTTGGCCGGAAGCGTTAGCGCAAAGTCCGACTGAATTATGTTTACATAATTCACGTTTAGTCGATGCCGTCAGGCTTTCGCGTTTGGTCGGTGCCGAAGCCAAAAGCCGCGCTAAAAAATCAGCGCGGCAAAAATTGCTGTCAAAAAAACAATAACTGTAAATATTTACAGCTCATCCTATTCCCTATCAGTAAACTTTTGGACTGTTTTAATTAGCGCTAAAGCAAAATAAAACAGTGAATTTTTTTATTATTCGTGCGTCTTAGATATTTCTTTTTCAAATTCAGATAAAATAAGCTTTGAAAGAGTTTCTCTTGTATCGGTATTCAGCGGATGTACAATGTCCTTGTATTCGCCGTCGGGAGTCTTTTTGCTTGGCATAGCAATAAAATAACTTCCGTCCTCTTTGTTGCCCTGAATAACCTTGATATCATGCACTACAAAGCAGTCATCAATGGTAATCGATGCAATAGCCCTCATTTTGCCCTCATCTTTTTCACAAGCCTGATCCGTACTTCAGTAATGTTCATTTTCCCTTTTACCACCTTAAATATTATGTCGAATAACTAAAAATTAGTTATTGACAATATTATACAATATTTTTTAGCATTTTGCAATACCTTTTGAAAAAATATTTTTGAAAGCGCTATCGCTCCCGAGCTGTCGCTACCGACCAAACGCAAAACGGCAAGCCGTTTTGGTCGGACTTTTAATTTGAGCCAGTTTTCGAAGTAAATTCGAAAACTGCAAATAAATTTTTTTGCACATGGCAACAACACGTTGTAGCGAAGCCGTAATGTTATAATTTCCGTCAAAGCGAAACCACGTTTTTGCTTTGGACTCCTTGAAAAAGTCCGGCTGAATTTGCTTAGCAAATTCACGTCTGGCCGGTAGCGTTAGCGCCGTTTGGCCGGTAGCGAAACTCTCTTAAATCGCCTTCCGAAGAAGACTCTTCTTAAAAGCCTGACCAAAATGGTTTATCATTTTGCGCCTGGTCAGTGGCGATAGCCTAGCAATATTGTTTAAACTCGCCCAAGCAATCGCACATAACTCTTGTATTCACGCACTCGCCGCAATAATCGCCGTAGCAGCAATTACAATGATAAGCCTCTTCGGGAGCTACTTGCTTTTTACAATTTTTACATATCATAATACTAGTTTGTAAAAAATGTAAAAAAATATTCGTTATTAAGATAAAATATTTCCCTTGTCATTCTGAGCAATTCTCCAAAGGTTGACTATCGAAGAATCTCATCTCAATAAGTTTTTTAAAGTTGAGATTCTTCGAGGGCAGTACGCTGGAGAATCACTCAGAATGACAATTATAATTAAGAATAATCACAGTGAAGAACAGATGTTCCCCCTGTGATTGTCTTATTTCATTCCTTTAAGCCTTATCAGCAAAACATTCACATCTGCCGGAGTTACTCCGTTAATTCTTCCCGCCTGACCTATTGTAAGCGGCCGGATTTTTTGCAGTTTTTCTTTTGCCTCATTGCGCAAGCCCTCAATTTTTAGGTAATCTGTTTCCTTAGGAATAGGCATGTTTTCGATTCTTTTAATCTCTTCCACGGCGCGCTTTTCACGCTGTAAGTAGCCTTCGTACTTAATCTGTATAAAAACATCAAAAACCGCATCTTGCGATAAGTCTTTGAAAGTATCAAACCTTTCAGTAAAGTTTTCTAAGCTAACGCCGCTCCGCCTAATTATATCCTTAATTTTCAATCCGCTGTGCGGCAAAGGTTCGCCTATTTTTTTAAAATAATCATTAAGCTCTTTTGGCGGCAAAATCTGCTCTGACAATATTTTGCCTTTTTCTATATCCGCGAGCTTCTTATCAAGCTTTTCTATCCGCTCTTTGCTTGCAAGCCCTAAAGCCGCCGCAATAGGCGTAAGCCTTAAATCCGCGTTATCCTGGCGCAATATCAGTCTAAACTCCGCGCGCGAGGTCATCATTCTGTACGGCTCCTGCGTGCCTTCCGTACACAGGTCGTCAATCAAAACTCCGATGTAGGAATTTTCGCGCGTTAAAACAAGCGGCTCTTTGTTTTCAATATAAAGCGCGGCGTTAATTCCCGCGACAAGCCCTTGCGCCGCCGCTTCCTCATATCCGCTTGTACCGTTAATCTGTCCCGCAAAAAACAAACCGTCATATTTTTTTGACATTAATGTCGGGAAAAGTTGTTGCGGGTCAATACATTCATATTCGATTGCATACGCATCGCGCATTATCTGTACGTTTTCAAAGCCCTTAATGGTTCGGTAAAGCGACAACTGAATATCGCAGGGTAAGCCCGTTGAAAGCCCCTGAACATACATCTCCTCGGTATTAACGCCCTCAGGCTCTAAAAAAAACTGGTGCCTTTCTTTATCCTTAAAACGGACGATTTTATCCTCGACTGACGGGCAATATCTTGCGCCCGTGCCGTGAATAAGCCCGCCGTACTTAGGGCTTTTACTCAAATTTTCCGATATTACCGAATGTGTTTGCGTGTTTGTATAACCTAAATAGCAGTCGTCGCGCAGCTTGTCCACGCTTTCGCTATCGCTCAAAACCGAAAAACTGTACGGCGTGTTTTCGCCCGGCTGTGATTCTAATACGCTCAAATCCACCGAGCTTCTTTTTACTCTGGCGGGCGTTCCCGTTTTAAAACGCCGCAAGCTTATCCCTGAATCCGTAAGGCTTTTCGCCAAATAGTTAGAGCGCGGAAAGCAGACGGGGCCGCGCTCCTCGATTACGTCGCCTATAATAATAGTGGAGTTTAAATATACACCGCACGCAAGGACTATCGCTTTGGCGTAGTACTTAAGCTTTGTAACCGTTTCCACTCCCGTTATACGCCCGTTATCAATTAAAAGGTTTTTAACCTCGCCCTGACGTAAAAATAAATTTTCCTGCTTTTCCAGGACGCTTTTCATATAGTCACGGTAAGCGTACTTATCAACCTGCGCGCGTAAAGAATGGACGGCAGGCCCTTTTGAGCCGTTTAGCATTCTAAGGTGCGTAAGCGTTTTGTCTGCCGCAATACCCATTTGACCGCCTAAAGCGTCAATCTCGCGAACTAAATGCCCCTTAGCCGTTCCGCCGATTGACTCGGGTTGCAAGCAAGATAGCCCGCATTGTCGAGCGTTACCGATAATGCGAGCGTCCTGTGCCCTTTTTTCGCTAAGGCCAGCGCCGCCTCGATGCCGGCATGGCCTATGCCGACAACGATAGCGTCAAAATTAAAATCATTGTAAAAATTATCTGTCATTAATTATTCTTATTATTGGTATTGTTTTACTCTTTGCCACATATCTTTAACAGTTTTTCAAAATGTTCGCCGAAATCTCCCATAACCGCGCAGCGTGAAAGTGTATCTTGAGAAGGGAACATCATTTCAATATACATATCTTTAAAGCTAGGATAGGTAATGCCGTTGTGCGTAGTGCTTGCGTATGTGCCTTCAAAATAACCATCCTCATCTTCCTCAATTCAGCTTTTAATTCTTCCATTGCTTCTTTGTTTACGCTCGGTGCGCCTGCATACTGCGCGTTAAGCTTAGAAATTTCTTTTGTGCAAAGGTATTTTAAAAAATTATTTGCGCCCACAGTATTTTTTGCGCTCTTAGGAATAACCCAGCCGTCAACCCAAACGTTAGAGCCTTCTTTCGGCACAACGTAACCTAAGTTTTTGTTTCCGTAAATAGTTTCACCGCCGACTTCACTGTCGTTCATAACAAAGCCCGCGTCGCAAGACCAGAAAAGTCCTAACCTGTCGGCTCCGTCCTTCGCCATTTCCATTTTCCCATCATCAGATTCATATTTTGCAATATAGATTTTTTTCGCTTTTAATGCCGTTTCCGCGCTGGCTATGCTTTCGTTAGAAAACTCTGTAAATATCTTCTTAATAAGATCTTGATAATTTTCATTTCCGTATTAATCCGTAAAATCGTTTGAAGCCGTTTCCAACGCCTCGCGGTTAGCATAAAGCATCAGCGACAGTATAAGAGTCGCGCTCTTGATCTTTCATAAAAATTTTGTCGTCAAATTCAGAATCCCATAACGCCGTCCCAGAATTGAGCTTTTCTTTTTGATCAGCGGTAACAAGAGTATTGTTATACATAATGCCGAATGTTCCCCAAATATAAGGAACGCAGTATTCGTTACCAGAATCAAAAGTCTGCAAAAGGCTTACAAGTGTGTCATCAACTAAGTCGTCTGCCGAAATATCTATTATGGATTTATCGATTTTTTGCAAAAGATTTTTATTTTTCAATCTTTCTATCATATAATCGGACGGGCAAACTAAGGTCCCAATCAGTTCCTTTCACTTCTAATTCGGTAAGAATGTCTTCGTTTGAGGTAAATTCAACATATTCAACCTTAATTTTCTTTGTTTAAGTATTTTTGTACCATTCTTCAAAAGATTCTACCACAGTTTCGTCCATGTATTCGCCCCAATTGTAAATTCTGAGCTTATTCGCTCTTGGCGTGCAGGCCGTAAAGCCGCTTAGGACGATTGCTACGGTAAATACCGCAATCACAAATCTTAAAAAAATTTTTTTCATTTTTTATTTTCTCCTTATAAAAATTTAAATTTAGTTAGCCGCTTTTTTAAGGCGTTTTTTATTGTAGACGTTTATCAGAATCAATATCGCTAAGCTTACAACAAAGATAAACGCGGACAAAGATTTCAGCACAGGGTCAAGGCCTTTTTTTGCTAGCTTATTATATATATAGGTCGAAATAGTATTGACCGAACCGCGCCGTTATTGAACTTTGTTATAACAAAGTCGTCTAAGCTTAAAGTAAAAGCTAAGGCAAAGCCGGCTATCATACTTGGTATTAACTGCGGCATAATAACCGTAAAGAGCGTCCGCATAGGCCCTGCTCCCACATCCAGCCCCGCCTCGTAAATATTCGGATTAAGCTGCCCCAGCCGCGGCAAAACCGACAACACAACATACGGAATAGTAATCATAGTATGCGCTATTATTAATGTAAGCGTAGCCGTAGGGAATAAACTTAATGGATAGGAAGAACAGCATAAACGCTACGCCCGTTACAATATCGGCGTTAATAACCGTTATCTGGTTCATGGTGTTTGCAACCGTTTTAGGAATTTTGCGAAGATAGAAAATTCCGACCGCCGAAATTGTTCCTATTACAGTTGCTAAGAGAGATGATATTAACGCTATCAAAAGTGTATTTCCAAGCGCCGATCAAACCTCTTTATTAGTAAACAAATCAATGTAGAGCGCGAACGAAAATCCGGTCCATTTGCCTACCGTGCGCGCTGTCGTAAAGGAATAAATAATTAAGCAGTATAAAATCGTAATACATTAGCGCTAAGATAAAATAAACAAAGGTTAATGCCGCAATTTTTTTAAACTTTTAATTTTCATTTATATAACGCCTCCCGCGTTTTTCGCCTGCGGCATAGCCTTTCCGTTTGACAATTTGTTTGCTACAAACATAGTTATAGCAATAATTGCAAGCAGAATAAACGCGTAAGCCGAGCCCTTGTTATAAATGTCCTTTTTCAAAGTAGTTATTTATAAGATTACCGAAAAGATACATATCAGGCGACTGGGCTACAATGTCGCTTATCGCAAACGTCGAAACCGTCGGCATAAAAACCATTAATACTCCGCTTACGATTCCGGGAACGGACAGCGGCAGTTTGATTTTTAGAAAAGTTTTAAACGGACTTGCGCCTAAATCGTTTGCCGCCTCGATATAGCTTTTATCCATATTTACCTGAAATCGTATAAAGCGGCAGCAGCATAAACGGGAAAAAGTCATAGACCATCGCCGTTACTACCTTAATGTAGCTATTGATTTTTGCGCCGCCGCTCTCAAAAATATCAAAAATAAACTTTACGGCATATGTTCTCAAAATGGAATTTATCCACATAGGAATGACAAACATCAGAACTAATATTGCGCTTTTATTGATTTTTGAATTCGCAAGTATCATCGAAAGCGGGTACGCTATAGCCAGAGAGATAATTGTTGTCAAAAACGCTATATAAAACGAACGCCCCATGACAACGATTGTCTCTTTTTGAGAAAAGAAATTTCCGAAGTTTTTAAATGTAAATCCGCCCGCTTTTGCCGTAAACGAGTAATATAAAAGTATTAAAAGCGGAATAACAACAAATACAGCCGAAAGGAAAAAGTACGGAAACGCAAAGTAGCTTCGTTTAATCTTTAGTTTCATTAATGCCTCCTCCGCTTCCGTTTTCATCCGTCCGGAATCGCCGCGCGCATTTATTTCGCCGTTTCGTTCTCTTCTTCTACGTAACGTACAACCGAAATAAATTCCTTGTCGATATTAATACCAACTCTGTCGTCGATATCCCATTCTTCCGCAGTATCAAGATATAAGTCCTGATCGTCGTCGGTATAAACCTGAACCTGATAATATGCGCCCTTATAAAAGCTTTGACCGATATTTCCGCCGACTTTCCGTCATCCTCGTCGTCGGTAAGATTAATCTTGTCAAACGGAATGGTAACCACTACCCTATCGCCTTTTTCAAAATTTTCGGTATTAATAAACTCAAAATCGCCGCCGCAAATGTCTACCGTATTTTCGCCCGTTACTGTCGTAATAAAGAATTTTGAGTGCGCATTTTTTTCATAATATGAATACTGTCGGGCGGGAATGAAAGGCAGACGTGCTCGCCCTTTTTTAAACGCCGTTAATATTTTGAACGGTGAACTCATAAACGCCCGTATCAACGTTCATCTCGTAATAAGTGCCTTTGAAAATCGCAGAAGTAACTGTGCCTGTAAGCATCCCTTCTTTGCCTTGCTTCTCAGTCGTTTCTTTGCAGATTTTAATATCCTCGGGACGGATTACAAGGTCGACCTTTTCATTTTTGTTAAAGCCCTTATCGGAACAGTCAAAGTTTTGATTGCAAAAATTAACGTTAAAATCGGCAAGCATTGTTCCCGACAAAATATTGCTTTCGCCGATAAACGACGCTACAAAAACGTTTGACGGTTCGTCGTAAATTTTTTCGGCGTGCCAACCTGCTGAATTGCGCCGTCGTTAATTACTACAATTTTATCCGACATTGTAAGCGCTTCTTCCTGGTCGTGCGTAACATAAATAAAGGTTATACCTAAATTTTTATGAATAGCCATAAGTTCTATTTGCATTTCTTTGCGCATCTTAAGGTCAAGCGCGCCTAAAGGCTCGTCGAGCAATAACACTTTAGGCTCTAAAACAATTGCCCTTGCTATTGCTATACGCTGCTGCTGACCGCCCGATAACGACATAACGTCGCGCTTATCGTATCCTTGCAAGCCCACAAGCTTTAACGCTTTTTGTACCTTTTCATCTATTTCTTCTTTTGTATACTTCCTTATTTGCTCAACCTCATTTCCGTTTTTGTCTTTTTTAAATACGCCCGAAGGGATACGCACAAGCTTTAAGCCAAACGCAATATTGTTATAAACGTTAAGATGCGGAAACAGCGCGTATTTTTGGAATACGGTGTTAACCGGCCTTTTGTGCGCGGGGATAGAAGTAAGGTTCTGCTTTTCCAAAAAATCTGACCCGTTGTCGGCACTTCAAAGCCAGCAATCATTCTTAGAAGCGTAGTTTTACCGCAGCCTGACGGCCCCAGCAGCGTTACAAAATCGCCCCTCTTTATTGAAAGGCTGACATCGTCAACAACCGTTACGCCGTCAAAAACCTTAGAAACCTTTCTGATTTCTATAATTTTATCAAATTTCTCAACTATCGGCTGATTTGTTTCCGTGTTTTTTAAAACCTCATTGTTTGCCATTTTATCACCTCGAAAGATTAATCTTTATCTTTAGTATATAATATAATTTTGAGCTTTGCTTGAAGCGGTTTGCTTTACGAAGAATCTCAACTTTTATGTCATTCTGAGCTTTGCTTGAAGCGCCTCGCTTACGAAGAATCTCAACTTTTATGTCATTCTGAGCTTTGCCCCAGCGCCTCGCTTACGAAGAATCTCAACTTTTATGTCATTCTGAGCTTTGCTCCAGCGCCTCGCTTACGAAGAATCTCAACTTTTATGTCATTCTGAGCTTTGCCCCAGCGCCTCGCTTACGAAGAATCTCAACTTTTATGTCATTCTGAGCTTTGCCCCAGCGCCTCGCTTACGAAGAATCTCAACTTTTATGTCATTCTGAGCTTTGCCCCAGCGCCTCGCTTACGAAGAATCTCAACTTTTATGTCATTCTGAGCTTTGCTTGAAGCGCCTCGCTTACGAAGAATCTCTTTTCAGATTAAAAGTTAGGCGGGCAGCTTACCCATATTATCTTTGCGCTCTCGTCGCCTGTATTGCTTATGTAATGCGTTTTATTCGAGCGGAAATAGAACGTGTCTCCCTGCTTTAGCGCTACTTTTTTCTTTCCCACCGTAAGCTCTATTTTTCCCTCTAACACAAGCCCGAACTCTTCACCCTCATGAGGCAGGTCTTTGCCCGACGTTCCGCCCTTTAATATCGTCATTATTATTGGCTCCATCGCATTCTTCTGCGCGGATGGTACAAGCCAGCGGATTATATTATCTTCGTTTTGTTTTTCGAACTGGTCGCTCTCGGTAAATACTAGCTGCTCTTCCTCGCCGCTTGCAAAAAATTCAGATAAGGACGAGCCTAAGCTTTGCAAAATATCGGTTAGAGTGTTAATAGAGGGACTTGACAAGTCATTTTCCAATTGACTTATATAGCCCTTGGTAAGCTCGCACCTGTCCGCCAGCTCTTCTTGCGTCAGCTGGTTTTTAAGCCGTAATTCTTTAATTTTTGCCCCTGTTTCCATATTCTTAAAACGTTTTCCTTTGTTTACTTTTACTAAACTCGTTGTAAAGTGAGTTAAGAAAATATAAACTTAATGTTTAGTAATTCTAAACAAATAATATTATATCCATATGCAAATAAAATGTCAAACGTTTTAACAAAAATATTTTTAAAATATTTTAACGCTTGCAAAAGCAAAATAAAAGTGCTATACTGAATTTATTATTAGGAGGAAAATATGTCCGCTGATAAAAAAAAAGAAACGATACAATCCATAATAGTAATATCTTGCGTAATATTTGCCGTTTTAATGTTAGTCGCGCTAATTACAAATCTTATAAAGCTTGCGACACTCTCCTCTCGCGAAAAAGAGCTACGTGCAAAAATTGAAAAAGTCAACACTCAGATTCAAAATCAACAGTCAACTCTAGCCGACCAGCAGACGGCGGAATTTATAGACAGGTATGTGCGCGAATACCTTGATATGCAAGGCAACGACGAGATAACCTTTATCGGAAAATAAAGCTTTAAAAACGCAAAAAAAGTGGTAATAAATTCCACCCAAAAATAAGTATAAAAAAGCTTTAAAACAGTAATAATACCTTTGTAGTCGTAAAGATTACAAAAGGAGATTGTGTATCATGCCAAACACAAACAAAACGCAAAGTAAGACCACTACTGCTACGAGCAAACCGGCAACAAAACCGGCTTCTACTCCTAGCAAGCCTGCTGTAAAGCCGGGCAGCAAAACCACTACGAAAAGCTGCAAGTAATCTTACAAGGCAAACAATAAAGGGTGCAAAATAATTTTTGCACCCTTTATTGTTTGGTTGTCAAAGGGGAAAAATTCCCCTTTGAAGAACCCCCTTGATATAAAAACTTTATTTTTATATCATTAAAGGCAAAATTGTACTCGCAAGCTCGTAGGCGGTCGCTTCGCTTGGCTGCAAGGCAACCCTGAAATTTGGAATTATTATTTTACTTTGTTATATCAAAATTATCTATCATTCTGAGCCATGCTTCAAAGGTTGGCTTACGCTCAGCCGAACGAGGCGAAGCCGAAGTGAACGCCACGCACACGCTCGCCTTGCGGCGTGTAAGTAGAATCTCCACTTCTATGTCATTCTGAGCCTTGCTCCAACGGTTGGCTTACGCTCAGCCGAACGAGGCGAAGCCGAAGTGAACGCCACGCACACGTTCGCCTTGCGGCGTGTAAGTAGAATCTCCACTTCTATGTCATTCTGAGCCTTGCTCCAACGGTTGGCTTACGCTCAGCCGAACGAGGCGAAGCCGAAGTGAACGCCACGCACACGTTCGCCTTGCGGCGTGTAAGTAGAATCTCCACTTCTATGTCATTCTGAGCCTTGCTCCAACGGTTGGCTTACGCTCA